>JAODAL010004885.1:0-150427 GCA_025379985.1 Phyllomedusa bahiana
TTTGGGGGGTTTTTTTTTTTTTTTTGGGGTTTTTTTTTTTTTTTTTTGGGGAGTATGCTCTGATCAGTAATGCCATGTGAACATAGCCTAAGAGAGAAGCTGGGACAGCCCTATGTGATGGCTCTCCAGTGATAGTTTTATGTACTGAGTAACTGCTAGATTCACTCTCCCGTCATATAACACAGCCTTATACTCTGTGTTCCCCCCATATAACAGCCTTATACAGTCTGTTCTACTTCCTGCCTGATAACAGAGGGGAGAGGGATGGGGCAGAGAGCATTTATCACACTTGCTTCATCAGTTCAGGCTGTGTGTATATCTGCTTATACCAGGCATCCTCAAACTGTGGCCCTCTAGCGGTTGGGAAACTACAACTCCAATCTTGAATTTATATAATCTGTAACAGTGGGAATAATGGGAGTTGTAGTTTCCCAACAGCTGGAGGGCCGCAGTTTGAGGATGCCTGGCTTACACCAATAAAGGTAGTGGTTACAAGGAGCTTGTGCAGCCTGGAGCTGAAAACTCTGCCGCCAGAAGCATGAGAAGTCTGAACCAGAAGCATAGCAGGAGGGCTGCAAAGCTGACGTTCTTCCTCTTCCCCTGCTAACACAGAATGATGATGACACAGCTCTTCAGTGAGGGGAGACATGCCTTCTGAGAGGAGAGACTCGCCCCTGGATTTGAAAATGAAACTGATAGATTTTGCTCAAGTGTACGAGAGCTTCAAACGATAAACCCCTTTAAAGTATAACTTTTAATTACATAAACCATAAAAAACTGAAAAACCGCTCCATACAAACAAATTATTGGAAGAAATATACCAAAAATAACAAAATATCCTGCAACCAGTAGCCTAACAGCTGGACAGTATGGGTCTTTATATACATAAACTGCAATAAAATGGAAAAAGGCGCATTACTCGCAATACCATTTCTTGTGCTCTTCTTCTTCTTGTGTCGATAGTACCTTGTTAAAAAATATGGCAGTTCTGAAAATACCTATATATGTCTCGATTCTATAAAGTTGACATACAGCTTTATAGGTTTATGTCCACAACTTATTTTAACTATTTTTAGATGTATCTAGCATCATCTGTGATAGGGTTGCTTGTTGTAACACTTTGTTATATACTTTTTGTTATTGCGGTTGTTGGGGCGTACTGTATTTCATGTATTTAGAGCTCTGATTATTGTTGGTGGGGTCATAGCTATTGCTTCAAAGCCTTTCAGGACTCATTAAAGGGGATTTGCCACCAGACCAAGTACTGACCTCCGTTCAGTATGAGAGCAAGATGTAAACAAATCAGGCTGAGTCATGAAGCTGCAGTGGAGAGTGGGAGAGGGGAGGGGGGAGTGAGGAATCCAAAGGGAGCGTGTCAAAACTTAAGTGAACTAATAAACAGTACAACAGTGGATTCAATACAGCAGACACAGGCTCATACACTGCACTGTCAGGAAGAGCCTTATCTGCTAAGCAGCTAATGTAATGTAAACAAATCACGAGCTGACAGCTGCACACAGACACACACAGCAGAGAGCACAGAGCCTGCATAACGGATCCTGTGACATGTTCACTCAAATAATCAAACTATAACTTGTGAATTCTGTATACAAAAGAGAACATCTATTCTACACAGCAGATTGAAAGCTTCTTCATCAGATAAAGCAGGGATCTAATAACACTACAGCTAGTTATTCTGTATACAAAAGAAAACATATTGCTACCCGGTGCCTTAAAAGACCATTCATTCTGCCTGTCATCAGATAAGAAGTGATTCACGCAAGCGCGGCCTTTCAGCTCCTGGGTTGTGACTAGCGGAAGCTTTGTGGTAACCAAGGGGGGTTGAGAAATGCTGCAGCTCTCAGAGTTTTCACTTTTTTTAATCACATATATTTAGAAAAGTGATTAAATACCCATTTTGGAGGTTCCCACGTCAACATTACATGGTGGCAAAACCCCTTTAAATAGTTTTTATGCTTCCCACTTTTTGACCCAATAAAGTTGTTTATCTCTTGTATGTATTTTGCTATTTGGTGTGCGCCTCTTTTCGTGCTCTTTTTGGTGTGCCATTATTCACTTACAGTTGTAGGCATGAGCATGTAAAAAGACGCTTTATCTTTAGATGATCAATGCCTAAAAAAACCCCATGGGCCTCATTTATCAATATTATCTAAGGCTATGTTCACATGGCTTATTTTGGGGCGCATTTTGCCACGTATTGCGCGGCGTACTGTGCTCTAATATGAGCGAAATGTGCCCCAATCATTACGGTAATCCATATTTCTCATAGAGAACTATGGATTATGCCTCCTCTCCCCGGGCGTAGAATACGATTGTATTGTACGCGTGGGAGATAATTGACATGTCACTTGCTTGTCTATTGGGCCAGCGGGCTGCCAGCCCCCCGTGTTGCGGGAGAATGCGCCGATCAGTGTGACTCCCGAAGACCCGGCGTAATTGCAGCTATACAGTACACCCCGCAATTAAGCCATGTGAACATACCCTAACAGTAAAACTGTCTATGTTGCCCATAGCAGCCAATCAGAGACCAGCTTTCGTTTTTTGAACTGCTCTGGAAAAATGAAATCTGGGCTCTGGTTGCTATGGGCAACAAAGACTTGTCTTACTGGTAGACAATTGTGATAAATGAAGCCCAGTATGTTTAGCTGTAACATAAACCAATATCTATGATGTGATTTAAGGCTCTAGTTTGTATTAACAAGGGCAAACATTAATGGAATTTATTCAGATTCTGCTCAATACATTCATAGAATTATCTTGGGAGCCCAATACAAGTCATGGCAGTTTCTGCACGCACAACATGATTGCATTTGGTTAACTCAACGACACCAGATATTGACTCCTCATTGTACTAGGTTCACCTATGTGCACTGGGTTCCTTGCTTTCTTGATTTTTTTTCCCTATTCCTAAATCACTTTGTATTTGTTTCCCATAATTATCCTTGCCAGTAAATGATAGAATATGTATATTCCTTGCACCCTGGGTACTTGATGCGTAAACAATTTGACTCTGCCTCTTGTACACCAATAACATGATTTTCTCTCATTATTATTTCTGAGCTCTGACAGTTACATTGAAATCACTATTGTATTTGCTCAGCCACGCTTGTAAAGATTTAGTCTCGGTTTTTGCTAATTTACATGTAATTTATTTATTTTTTTGGTTCGAGCATAAAAACTGTAGCAATAAGGCTGGGTTCACATTTTGCATTACTAAATGCATCTCTCAGCTGCATCAAAAACCCATAAGATTTTTAAAAAAGTCTTCTAATTAATTCTGATTTGGAACACAGGTGAAATATGTCAGTTAAAAAACTTGCATGTGGTTTTTAAATTGCTTGCATTTTTAAATTCCATTGAAAAATGCAACCCACTTGAGGCTTAGTTTACACTGTGCTTTTTGATGCGTACTTTGTGGTGCTACTTGTAAACCAAAATCAGAAATAGAATCAAAACACAGAAGAACCTTTCCATTATACTTTTTATGTCTGTAGGTTTAATTCCTAGTTTTGGCTTACAGTCATTGCTGGAAAGTATTCATCAAAAATGTTGTGTGAAAACAGTTTCATACATTGTGTTTTTGTTGCGTTTTTCCTGCATCAAAAACTCAAGCAATTAAAAAAAATGTTTTTTTTAATTGACCCATTTTTTAAATCACAGTATAAATGGGTCCTATTAGAAAATATATTTATTTATAAAACACAACTTTTATTGATAAAATTAAGACACTTTACTTACCCTAAACTAGGGGTGTCAAACTGCGGCCCTCCAGCTGTTGGGAGACTACAACTCCCATTATGCCCACTGATATAGATTATACAAATGCATGATAGGAGTTGTAGTTTCCCAACAGCTGGAGGGCCGCAGTTTGACACTCCTGCCCTAAACAAACCCTAGCTCAGTACCCCTATGTAAATGGAGCACCAGCCCCGAAAAGGGTGACCCCGTTCATGGCCCTCTCCCTAGACAACTTAGTTTAATCCCATCTATAGGAGAGAAATAAGTATATACTCGAGTATAAGCCGACCCGAGTATAAGCCGAGGCACTTAATTTTGCCACAAAAAAACTGGGAAAAACATATTGACTCGAGTAGAAGCCTAGGGTGGAAAATACAGCGGCTACTGGTAGGTTTCAAAAATAAAAATGGATACCAATAAAATTACATAGGCAGGTATAGGCAGTTTAATGTCTCACATAGGCAGGTATAGGCAGTTCAATGACCCCATAGGCAGGTATATGTACCCCATAGGCAGGTATAGGCAGTTTAATGTCCCCCATAGGCAGGTATAGGCAGTTTAATGTCCCCCATAGGCAGGTATATGTCCCCCATAGTCAGGTAGAGGCAGGTATATGTTCCCCATAGGCAGGTATATGTCCCCCATAGGCAAGTATAGGCAGGTATATGTCTCCCATAGGCAGGTATACAGTGGGAAAAAAGTATTTAGTCAGCCACCAATTGTGCAAGTTCTCCCACTTAAAAAGATGAGAGAGGCCTGTAATTGACATCATAGGTCGACCTCAACTGTGAGATACAAAATGAGAAAACAAATCCAGAAAATCACATTGTCTGACTTGGAAAGAATTTATTTGCATTTTCAAATTATGGTGGAAATTTGGTCAATAACAAAAGTTCATCTCAATACTTTGTTATATATCCTTTGTTGGCAATGACAGAGGTCAAACATTTTCTATAAGTCTTCACAAGGTTGGCACACACTGTTGCTGGTCTGTTGGCCCATTCCTCCATGCAGATCTCCTCTGGAGCTGTGATGTTTGTGGTTGTCACTGGGCAACTCCCTCCAAAGGTTTTCTATGGGGTTGAGATCTCAAGACTGGTTAGGCCACTCCAGGACCTTGAAATGCTTCTTACAAAGCCACTTCTTCGTTGCCCTGGTGGCGTGCTTGAGATCATTGTCATGCTGAAAGACCCAGCCACATTTCATCTTCAATGCCCTTTCTGATGGAAGGAGGTTTGCACTCAAAATCTCACGATACATGGCCCAATTCATTCTTTCATGTACACGGATCAGTCGTCCTGGTCCCTTTGCAGAGAAACAGCCCCAAAGCATGATGCTGTCACCCCCATGCTTCACAGTAGATGTGGTGTTCTTTGGATGCAACTCGGCATTCTCTCTCCTCCAAACATGATGAGTTGTGCTTCTACGAAACAGTTCTACTTTGGTTTCATCTGACCATATAACATTCTCCCAATACTCTTCTGGATCATCCAAATGCTCTCTAGCAAACTTCAGACAGCCCCGGACATGTACTGGCTTAAGCAGGGGACACGTCTGGCACTGCAGTCCCTGGCGGAGTAATGTATTACTGATGGTAACCTTTGTTACGTTGGTCCCAGCTCTCTGCAGGTCATTCACTAGGTCCCCCCCATGTGGTTCTGGGATTTTTGCTCACCGTTCTTTTGATCATTTTGACCCCACGGGGAGAGATCATGCACGGCGCCCCAGATCGAGGGAGATTATCAGTGGTCTTGTATGTCTTCCATTTTCTAATTATTTCTCCCACATTTGATTTCTTCACACCAAGCTGCTTGCCTATTGCAGATTCAGTCTTCCCAGCCTGGTGCAGGGCTACACTTTTGTTTCTGGTGTCTTCAATAGCTCTTTGGTCTTCACCATAGTGGAGTTTGGATTTGGGGACTGTTTGAGGTTGTGGACAGGTGTCTTTTTTTACTGATAACAAGTTTAAACAGGAGCCATTACTACAGGTAAGAGTGGAGGACAGAGGAGCTCTGAAAGAAGAGTTACAGGTCTTGAGAGCCAGAAATCTTGCTTGTTTGTAGGTGACCAAATACTTATTTTCCACCATAATTTGCAAATAAATTATGTCAATTACACATCTCTCTCATCTTTTTAAGTGGGAGAACTTACACAATTGGTAGCTGACTAAATACTTTTTTTCCCCATTGTATGTCTCGTATAGGCAGGGTTTTTTAAAAAAAAAATAAAGTACTTACCTCTCTCCCCCGCTGCTCTGATGTGCTGCGTCTTCTTCCCGGCACAGGTGGCTTGATGTCATCAGGCCGCGCAGGCAGCGTGATGTCACAGCACAATATCTGTGCTGGATACTCCGAAAGGCCGTAAGTCTGCTTGCGGCCTTCCGGAGTCCTATTGCAGGGCAGAGAGATTTCTGCTCCGCAATAGTGTCTTCAGCTGTATGCGCTCCCAGAGCAGTCGCATACAGCTGATGGATCTCTGCTAGCGCCCAGGCCATGGCAGTGCCCGGACACTGACGGTGACTCGAGTATAAGCCGAGGAGGGCTTTTTTTTTGTGCTGAAAAACTCGGCTTATACTCGAGTATAGACAGTAAATGTCCCTTACTAAAGTAGTTTTGTTAAAAGGGAGAAATGTAAATGCTGTAACAAATGATAATTTAAAAATAAAACCCGATGTTACAATCAAAATAAATTCAATGCCAACGATAATTGTGACTCAGAAAAGCAGATTATGTAGTAGATGCCAGTATAAATCAATGCACTTCATCCAGAAAAGCTCAAATATATCCAATGTTAACAGTGCTACTCTTAATTGTGAAAAAAGGACAGGTCCTGAATGCTACCATAAAGCCTTGCAATCAAAAAGCAGTCACAAAAGCATTGAGCAAGGTATACTGTGGCAGGTTGAAAGTATTAAGAAAAAAGTCTCGAAAGCAAGTCAGTCTATACGTAGACAAAAGTATATTGTGGCAATTTGAAGATGTGACCTATTAGGTTAGGTCTTCACAGCACAAGCTTTAGGTCGGATCGTACCCAACGCTGTGTAGCCCTCCATAAAAAATCTGTTCTGTAGTCTAAACCACACAGATTTTTTTTACTGAGGGAAACCTAAACCACCGGACTGCAGAATATAGAACATGTTATATATACCGCCGGTCCGCCGTCAGTTTCCCGCAGCCCCACTGTACTGGGCCGCCAAGAATCCAAAATCCGACCAGCGTTTTTTGCACAAAAAACGCACAAAAAAAGACAGTGTGGCGCGGTCCAGCAATGTGAAACTCACCTCAGATATTGTAGGTATTGTTATAAAAATCACAACAACGTAATAAGAACGCAGAAGAGTAACATCTACTGATTGAGTAAGTGTATCACAAATACTGCACATTAGAAACGCCCCGAACAAGTAGAAACATTATAAATAGTCCTCATTACTACCAGCAATAGGCTATAATATTTAGACACAATAGGCAGAGGAGCCTAAAGGCTCAATGTGTCCGAGCATCACACTCTATGTTAAGTACATTTCATGTATAATAATGACCCTTTACACCCTTTAATGGGGACTATTAGTGGTTTATGTCCAATCCACTAGTATAAAAAATTGTTCCTGTGACCTATATTTCACTAATGTTTCAAAGTAGAGTGAATTACAAAACCATCAGCATTAAAAAACAAAAAACAACTCGTGTTTTTTGAAAGAAGCATGGTTTTTGATGAAGTTAAAACCAGCCTAATGGACAATAATTCAACCTAAAGTAAAATCACTTGTAAACTTTTAAAGGGATACTAAAATTAACCCATACCTCTCCTATCACCACCGTTCCAGCGCTTCCACAGTTCCTATGTCCTCTCCCCTCCCCGGTCCCTCATTGATGTCGTGACATTGATGGATCAAATAATGCTGGCCTCAGCAGTTACATGCCTACATGTACAACATGTGACCACAAAGGTCTGTGATCCACTGTTATTTCTGGTTTTATCTTCTGTCAAGGAATAGAAAACTGAAAATGGCAATGGTGCAGGATCCATTAAATGACCAACACTAATGCTGCCTAATGGACCTCATTGACTACAACATGGTTCATTGGGTTTCGGTTATGGTGTCTGTCATTTGAGCAACAAAATTTAAAAAAGAAAAAAAAAAAAAACGCTACATGCTGCAATTTTTTTTTCCGGTATTTTTTATGGAGATGCTTCGAACATGACCTCCAATGCAGATGTCCACCTACCCTTAGCCTGTCCTCTATCCTATTGTATAAAAGTGTATACTTTCTCTCTGTTTACTGTTCCTGGTTTTGGATGATATCATTATCCTGCTTTCTCCGAGTCCTGCAAAGCAAAAAATTCCAGATAGGCAGTACTATATAGCTGCATAACTACTGTAGGCAGATTTGTAATTTAGTATGCTTGGAGAGTTCTCTGATAGACATAGTGGGGCATATTTATCAATGCAGGTGCAGCAGAATTCTGTCACAATTTGCGCCAAAAATACAAGCGTCCACATTTATTATTATTTGTTTTAGACAGCTTCTAGACACTTCCGTGTCTCATTTGACAAAGGGGGTGCGGTAAGAAGGGGAATAGTTTTGTATAAAGAGGGCATGGATTAGCATGCAATACTGTGTGCCAAAAAATATACCAGGTTTTTTGCCACAGTTAGTGGCACAAAGTGAGCCAACTTAAAAAAGGTATAGAATAAGGTTAGAAAGTTTTAACTTGCACCAGATTTATCATACACTATAATATATGTGGCGCATTTTAAGACTGTCTAGTCTACTTCATTTATACTGCGTAAGAGTTAAACAGTGTTGATAAATCTGCCCCAGTGAATGCAACTCCATTTTACTAAAAACAGTAAATGGAATGAAATGTATAACAACTTGACAGAAGAACATGGCTTAAGCATATTTTGCAAGTGATCAAGCTGCAAACTAGGAGTTGTGATGCTTGGTGAGTATCATGCATGGGTCTTATTAATTGGAATAGCACCTATGCACAATACTTGCCAGGTGTCGTACAAGTTACCTTATTCATGCACAATACGTATTGGGTGTCGTACATTTGCCTCATCCGTGCACAATACTTATTGGGTATTGTACATTTGTCTCATCCGTACATAATACTTATTGGGTGTAGTACATTTGCCTCATCTGTGCACAATACTTATTGGGTGTCGTACATTTGCCTCATCCGTGCACAATACTTATTGGGTGTCGTACATTTGCCTCATCTGTGCACAATACTTATTGGGTGTCGTACATTTGCCTCATCCGTGCACAATACTTATCGGGTGTCGTACATTTGCCTCATCCGTGCACATTGCTTATCGGCTGTCGTACATTTGCCTCATCCGTGCACAATACTTGTTGGGTGTCGTACATTTGCCTCATCTGTGCACAATACTTATCGGGTGTCGTACATTTGCCTCATCCGTGCACAATACTTATCGGGTGTCGTACATTTGCCTCATCCGTGCACAATACTTATCGGGTGTCGTACATTTGCCTCATCCGTGCACATTGCTTATCGGCTGTCGTACATTTGCCACATCCGTGCACAATGCTTATCTGGTGTCGTACATTTGCCTCATCCGTGCACAGTGCTTATTGGGTGTCGTACATTTTCCTCATCTGTGCACAATACTTGTTGGGTGTCGTACATTTGCCTCATCCTTACATTTGCCTCATCTGTGCACAATACTTATTTTGTTGTCGTACATTTGCCTCATCAGTGCACAATACTTGTTGGGTGTCGTACATTTGCCTCATCCTTACATTTGCCTCATCTGTGCACAATACTTATTTGGGTGTCGTACATTTGCCTCATCCGTGCACAATACTTATTGGGTGTCGTACATTTGCCTCATCCGTGCACAATACTTATTGGGTGTCGTACATTTGCCTCATCTGTGCACGATACTTGCTGAGTGCCGTACAAATGATATCATCCAGCTTGCAGTTGCATGTTTCCACTTTTACAGTTAAATCCGGTGAGAGTACCGTTGCAGATAAACTGTCTGTTTCTGCTGGACAACATTTTCATTGTTATGAATGATTGTGATGTGCTTTTTGTATAGTGATCTTACCAATAATTGTCAAGTTGAAATGCCGAAAAGGTCTTGATTGCTCATGCCCACAAGAAAATCCTCATCAGTGTCGTTATCTAGATTTCTAAATGCCATACCTAGCAACACTGACTTTTACATTGGCTTTTGATGCCTTAACGTTGTCATTATTATATTAATTTCTTTGATCTGTTTTTTGTTTTGTTAGGCATTGTTGTAGCAGTGTCCAGTGTGGCCTTGCTCGGCATCCTATGTGGACTTGTGGTTCTGTCATTTGGGATGTCGGGAGTCCTGAGCGTATGCTATATGGCAACATCTAGTATTTTAAACCACATAAATACATCCAGGTAAGAAACATATGCAATGAAATACATTGTGCTCCAAGCATGTCAAACTCAAAGGCAAACATGGGCCAAATCAACAAAGTCTAAGTTTATGTGAGTCACAAATAAAAAAAAAAAAGAAGAAGAAACTGTTCTAGAAAAATAAATTTGTTTAAAAAAGGTCATGTATTTAAAAAAAAAAAAAAAAAAAACAAGAACAAGATGAGTGCAATCCTGTATCTGACAGGAGACCTATCTCCTTTTGTAAGTGTAAGTAAATGCTTGCACCAATAAGTAAGTCCAATCATGAAATTCCTTTCATATGCAGATTTTTTAGTATTTTTAGATCTGTCAAATATTTGTAAAATTCAGGCACCCTAACGTCACTGAATTATGTCGCACTGGTTTTTGATTACCTCCATTTGCATATGATTAGGTACTGATTCTATATCTATCAAGAAAATCAAAGAAAACTAAGAAAAAATCTGCAAACTCTGATTTAACTTCAGTTCTAAGGCTTGCATTTTTTTCTGTGTATTTTGATGCAATAAAGTTTGATTTGATTCTTGTTACATGTGAAAAAGTTTGTTAAATCCATGACATAAGTGCAATGCGACTAGTAATCAGTCATATAAGGGTATGTTCAGATTGCGGTTTTTGTGGCCCACACTTCGGGGCATAATTGCACAGCAATACGCCAGAAGTACAGCCCACAAATACGGTAAATCATAACTCTCTTTTAGAGCTATGATTACCTGCCGTTTTCCCCAGAGCGTATTGCGCATTGGGAGAAAGAAGTGACATACCACTTCTTCCCAGCACGAAAGTCAGTGGAAGGCGGCACGCAGCGTTTTAGAAGTATGCGTTGTCCAGGGGTTTTCTCATCACAAGCTTTCGCAGACTTCAGCTGTTTCTCTGTCTTACAGCTTCAAATCCAGGGGTGGGTCTCTCCTCCAAGTAGGCGTGTCTTCTTCCAGTTGGCGTGGGATGTACAGGGGTATATGATTTGGGACAGAATCACTCAGGAAAAAAAACAGAGAATATATTGATCCGAGTCTTTAACTCCTTAACGACCGCGCACCGACTTTTGACGTTGGCTGGTGCGGTCGTTCGTCTGCAGCGACGTCTTTTGGCGTCGCTGCAGACATCGGAGTTTGCGCCGCAGCTGCGCTGTGATCGAGGCTGTACTATACAGCCCGATCACAGAGCATCTCCTGCGAGCATCGGGGAGTGGAGGAAACCTCTGCAACCCGGTGCTTTAGCGCTTTGATTGCGGCAGTGCGTTACCGCAGCGCAATCAAAGGGTTTCCCTGCTCTGTCGGGTGATCAGAACACCCGGTGACCAGACAGAGCCTGGGGAACAGCTGCACAGTCAGCCCTGGGGACCTAGAGTGGCCCCAGAGCTGTCTGTGTACTAAGCCAGTGACCAGGCCAGCCTGTGTGCTTTCTCAATCACTGCCTGTGTCAGACTGACACCGATTATAATGTATTAGTATATATGAATATGCTAATACATTACTAAATGTAAAAAATAAAAAAATAAAAAAAATGTAACTCAGTTCTCCCTTCATGGGATTAAAAAAAAAGTAAAAAGAAACATTAAGAAGTGTAAAAAAAAGGAATAAAAAAATAAATAAAATAAAAATAAATATTTAATAAAAAATAATTGTGCATAAATTACATACACAAAAAAACCTACACATATTTGGTATCCACACGACCATAATAACATGTAGAATTAATCTAACAAGTTATTAAGTGTGAAATGTGAATAGTGTAAAAAATAAAATAAAAAACTAAAAAACATTTTTTAAAAAAATAAAAAAAAATACTGCAATTATTTATAATTGAACTTAAACAAATTGTCTCAAAAAAAACGAGGCCTCATACAACTGCGTCATTGAAAAAAATAAAAGTTACAACTGTTTAAACGCAAGGAGGCTGTGACGAAAACAGCCTAGTCCGCTGGCCCGCTTGAGGGACGACGGCCTGACTTGTGGTGTATCTCGACGTTGCTCTTCCCACTCGTTGGAGCTCAAGGTCAGCCATATACTTTTAAAATGTTAACCATTTCCCAAAATGTCACAGGGAAACAACAATGCTGCCACCAGTTCGCTCGTTTAGTTATAAGACCGGTCTGTTACCGACTTATAGCAGGTCAGAACCAACCCTTGGGTAGCTATATACTATAGACCGAGACTTAGGCGTGTGAGGCCGTTGATCAAGACAGACTAACTCAGATTAAAGTTTATAGATTTAATTAGCCTTGAAGGGCACACTAGACAGGTAATACGTACAAGATGGATAATAATATACAGGTCAGAGAGAGGTGCAATTACAATTATGGATTGTAGACAAAAGGCAGTTAAAATAAGTCAAGTTACCTTGTTGCTTGGGGCCCGGCCGCATGGGGGGCATATGTGGCCTGGCTGCTGCGTGCGGATGTCCTGGAACTGTTCTTAGGTGGCCCCCCTTCTGGATCAACAGGAAGAGCCACCCCTGGCTCCGGCTTATATCTGTGAGGGGAGAGCCCACGTGGCAGCCCCCTACACACCCCTGGGACGGTCTATGAACTCCTCCCACTCAGGTCAGTCAGTTTCTGATACAAACCCAAAAATGGACTTTGGCCTCGGTGCAGTGCTCAGCCAGGTGGACACAACGGGACAGGAACATCCCGTTATGTACCTGAGCCGGAAGCTTCTGCCGAGGGAAGTGGCCTATTCCACCATGGAAAAAGAATGCCTGGCGATAGTGTGGGCCCTGCAGCGGCTGCAGCCCTATCTATATGGGCGGCATTTCATTGTGGAGACAGACCACAACCCTCTGAGCTGGTTACACACGGTCTCCGGAACCAATGGGAGGTTGCTACGCTGGAGCCTGTCGTTCCAGCAGTACAACTTCGTCATTCGCCACCGGAAGGGCCGAGACCACGGCAACGCCGATGGGTTGTCCCGACAGGGGGAGGGGTCAGCTGGGCGCCTGGTGGAGCACCGGGGAGGTGCTGCCCCCTAGCGCCCTCAAAAGGGGGGAGGTGTGAGGAAGAATTCACTTCACTGCATCCCCCACTGACAGTTCTCTCCCCCCAACCATCTAATCTAGTCAGAACACAGCTTCCCCCACCACAGGACAAGCTCAATTTACATGTTAATCAGCACAGCTCTCTTCCCCAATGCCTCTGTAGGAAGTCGCCACAGCATGGGGTCAACCCATGAAAGGATCCTCATGTAACCTAATTAGCACTGAACAAATGCTGGTCCAAGCTCGCAAGCTTCAAAGACTTTGCTCAATCCAACCCAGTCGGGTCGTCTCCGATATTTCATATCGATTTATAGGCGACCAGCTCATAACTGGTCCATGGCGAGTTCATATCTCAAAATATGGAACTCTCCCGCACGCACATTCCCATTTCCAGGTTTCCAAGGCGCAGGGGGACTGAGATATCCACAACCGGACCCCGGGAGTCCATAAGATAGGTGTGTCTCATATCCAGGCGTTGGGTAGATCCAGCCGGTTCTGATGATGCTACCGGCTCGGTTCTGTGCCAAGGCCCTGCCGAGTTATAGTCCATTTTTGGGTTTGTATCAGAAACTGCCTGACCTGAGTGGGAGGAGTTCATAGACCGTCCCAGGGGTGTGTAGGGGGCTGCCACGTGGGCTGTCCCCTCACAGATATAAGCCGGAGCCAGGGGTGGCTCTTCCTGTTGATCCAGGAGGGGGGCCACCTAAGAACAGTTCCAGGACATCCGCACGCAGCAGCCAGGCCACATTTGCCCCCCTGGCTTGTCGTTAACTACTTTTCAGGCGTTCGGCTTAAGAGGTTAAGAGACGGTGGAAGTCCAGCTTACTTCACCCATTTGCAGTGATTGACAACTTTTCCTGTATCGGTGTGTGTACAGAGAAAACTGTCAGTCACTGCAAATGGGTGGGATAAGCAGTACTTTCTCTTTTAGCATTTTTTGGGGCTTTTTATTTATAAAATCCTTCAAATTCTATAAACCTATCACAGAGCTCAGCTTCTCTCCCTGTGTAATATCCTGCTTTCAGATAGGGTAAGAAAAATGTCCCTTTAATCATGAAATTAGATCCCATGCAAAACAATTGTCACAAACTAACAGAAGAAAAGGAGAATTAACATGTAGACAGAACAAACAAAAAACAACTCTAGAGAATTGAAGAAAATAAAATGTTTATTTTTTTCGTGGACTTATCTGACTTTGCTTGGAAAGTCAAGGACTGTGGTCTGTTCGAATAATTCTGCCCATCCTATCTCTTTGGGGGATTTCTCTAGTACAAAAGTGATATGAAAACAGTTCAGGCATGAACAGATTAAATCAACAGTTGGCTGTAAGCAGTGCGTTTTTTTTCTACCCTTAAAATAGAATAAAATTGGTTTTGCAATGGTATCCTATATTGAAACACCCCAGAGCTTTTCCATACATCAACACTGTTCTAGGAGAACTATCTTGATGGTATTAGGGATGAATATACCCATACTAATAGGACTAGAGAAGCGTTCTTCAAAATTATTTTCATAGATGTAGTATTCCTGAGCTCAAGAGGGCAGACAGGTTATGTACATGAGCTAGTAATAATACTGTCATTGAAAATTATAAGTATTCATTCTTCCTATTTTTGAAAATGAATGATTATACTCAAATTAAAAAATGAATATGTGTGTAATTTTTATTTGAAGGGAAGAATATACTGGTTGGGAATCTCTGGAAAACATGATTTGCCTACACAAGATGCAATTAACTTTATTATACTGCTTATATGTAACTCACAGATGTCGTGCTTTATCCTCTCTGCCCTTACTTTAACCATGGAGTCTTATTTATTCAGTGCTTATGTCAATAAGGATTTGTTTTTGGGGTTCTATTAATATGTTCTCCCCCATAAATCATCCAAGAGCTATGCCATGTGCAGTGTCAGACAGTGGAACCGGGCCCACCAGTGGAGTTGATTCCTGGGGCCCACCAGTGGAGTTGATTCTTGGGGCCCACCAGTAGAGTTGATTCTTGGGGCCCACCAGTGGAGTCGATTCTTGGGGCCCGCCAGTGGAGTTTATTCTTGGGGCCCGCCAGTGGAGTTTATTGTTGGGGCCCGCCAGTGGAGTTTATTATTTGGGCCCACCAGAGGAATTTATTATTGGGGCCCACCAGTGGAATTTATTCTTGGGGCACGCCAGTGGAGTTTATTCTTGGGGCCCTCCAGTGGAGTTTATACTTGGCGCCCGCCAGTGTAGTTTATTCTTGGGGCCCTCCAGTGGAGTTTATTCTTGGCGCCCGCCAGTGGAGTTTATTCTTGGCGCCCGCCAGTGGAGTTTATTCTTGGGGCCTGCCAGTGGAGTTTATTCTTGGGGCCCGCCAGTGGAGTTGATTCTTGGGGCCCACCAGTGGAGTCGATTCTTGGGGCCCGCCAGTGGAGTCAATTTTTGGGGTCCACCAATGGAGATGATTTTTGAGGCCCACTCAACAGCTACAGTATATGACTGCACATTCTGCACATGACATCTATACTCTGTGTCTTACTTTGCACTTCAGTTTCTATTATATATATTCTACAGGTTGATACAAGTCTGGCAATACCACATATGTTCTGTTCTAGTACTGCAAAAAAATGTAAACAAAATTTGCACTGCAGCACCATATTCTGCGACCAATAACTTTTTTGCTCTTCCACCTACAGACATGAGTGAGGGTGAATTTTTTGTGGGCTGAAGTGTACTTTTTATCGATAACATTTTGGGATAAATGTGAATTTTTGGACTCTTTTTATTCTAATTTTTAGGGAACAGGAAATGACCAAAAAAAACCACAATTTTGGTGTATAGAATTTTTTTTTTCTATGATGTTCAGCTTACGGGATAAACAGTTATGTTTTAATAGATTTGACTTTTAAAGGTGTGGCAATACCAATTATGTTACTTTTTCATTTTTTTTTAATTATAAAATGGTAGTAGAGGAGTGAGAAATTTTTTTTATTAAAGGAAGTTTATAAGGCTTCCAGCCACAATGTCAACTGATTGGCATCTCCCGATCTCGCCGTAAAAAAAATTGTGAAAAATTGTGTGCAGCATAGTTTCTTATTTATTTAGGAGTATAAAAGATTAAAACAAATTTGACCATAGGACTCATTGAACTTAAATGTTTAATTAGTATTACTGGTATTTTCAAACTTGTACAAAATAAAAAAAAAATCACAGAACAAATGGGACATTATTTACTCAAAAACAAACACGACACCATACTTACAGCTCAACGGCTGGAAAATGGACTAATCCCAGTAGAAGGCAATATAAGCCCCAAGACCTTGGAGAGTTATAACAGGTGCATATAACTAACGAGCAGCAGCTCACACACCCATCCACGAAGAGGGAAACTGAATGATAAAAAATTGCACACCAGTATGCAAACAAGCCACAATATTATACAAAGGGAGACTGCACAAATGCAAAAATACAGATAGAAAAACAACTCACACGCCTACTATCCATGAGGGGGTGGTTGCAAGTATTATAATTGCATATAGATAAGGCAGTTCAGAGGATGCCTATTATACAGTTGTGTGGTGCACCATGCTGGCTTACAACCTATGACTCCCCTACTATTCGATTGGGGGACCACCCAGCATATTTCAGGTATCCAACACAAAATACTGACACCCTCTACTCCCCAGTATTAAAAGGCAAAAAAAAGACATAATTAGAGATGGGTAAATATCTCAAAAATTTGATTTGACGACTTAGCCGAATTTTCCGACAAAATCCGTTTTGGCCTGAATTACTTCGGGACGAATCTCGATAAAAAACAGCTAGTCCAGGCTGCAGAGAGCCTGTAGGGTACTGTAGAACATTGTGCCATACTTAAATATGCAGAGGGCGCTTGGTTTGGTCTTCATACAATGCTGTGATTTAGTATGACATGCACATGACTGCCGCCGCTATTAGAATCGCTTCACCCTTCAAGTCCCTGGGCACTTACAGGGACAAAACTGACCAAAAAACGGAAGCGGGAATGCAGCCTAATAAAGTCATGGCAGCGCCAGCTGGGAAAAAAACAAGCTGAGGGCTAAGATCCTACGATAGCGTCAAAGAACACAGTAGTAGGTTACTGTAAGTTACTGGAGCACAGGTCTCAGCACAGTAAGGGTGCGTTCCCACTGCACAGGACAAATACCGGCCGGTTTCCCGGCCGGTATTTGTCCGGTTTTGCGCCCGTCCTCACGCCGCGGCGGGGGGGGGGGGGGGGGGGGGGCGGCTTTTCTCCGCGATGAGCGGAGAACAGCTCACCCCCCTCCCATTGAGAAGCACATCTTCCGTCGGGAAACCGGACGGAAGATTGTGCTTCTACAATGTTTTGCTGCCGGACCGCCGGCGGCGAAAACCGTCCGACAGCAAAACCTGTGCAGTGGGGACTGCTGCACAGGTTTTGCATAAAGCACAATTTTGCTCATTTTTGGCCGTTTTTTCAGGCGGTCTGAAAAACCGCAAACCGGCTGAAAAACCGGCCGAAAACCCATGCCGTGGGGACATGCCCTAAGGGGACGTCACAGCAGGGGTCACTCCATGAGGCCAGAACTTTAAACCGTCACAGAATATGACAGAACCTGTTCTGTTAAACTCTAATACATGTAGAGGCCCCCCGAATGAGTGGAGAGGGTGTCAGTAGTAATTTTGCGTTGACGTCTCTGGTCATTTTGCCTTTCCTTTCATCCGTCAGTGTCCGCTTTCTATTGGTCAATAATCCATCAGTATTGCTAAGGCTAAAAACAAACAGGAGTTGATCCAAAACAGAGATGACCAGTAAATGGGATATTTATTTTGTGTTCTGTATCCACTCCTGCTTTTGGCTAGACAATCCTGATCCTTCCCATTCCTTCTGACAGGTGAAAAGAAGGGGAAAACTAAACATAGTGGCAACATCATAGAATGGTGGAGGGTGGAAACAGCATTAGGAAACTCACAGGGTGTTCCAGTGAGACAGCAGTCACTTGGGAGCAGCATGAGTAGGCCACAGAGTGGCACAATGACAAATTCTGGAGGTGGCAGCAACATCAGGAGCCCACAAAGTGGCACAATGACAGTGTGGAGATGACGTCATCAACAGCAGCAGCATGAGGTCAGAGAGTGGCACAATGACACAGTGTGGAGGTCACGGCAGCAGCCACAGCAGCAACATGGGGTCAGATAGTGGCACAATGACAAATTCTGGAGGTGGCAAAAAACAGGAGTAGGCCACAGAGTGGCACAATGACAGAGTGGAGGCGACGGCAGCAGCATTAGCAGCAGCAGCATGAGGTCCTAGAGTGGCACAATGACAGAGTGTGGAGGTAACCCCAGCAGCAACAACAGTAGCAACAGCATGAGGTCAGAGAGTGGCACAATGACACAGTGTGGATGTCACGGCACCAGCAGCAGCAGCAGTAGCATGAGGTCATAGAGTGGCACAATGACAGAGTATGGAGGTGGGTGGCAATACCATTCCCTTGAAAAGATGCTTGGTGGCAGATGGAGAAACTGGCAGCAGATGTGTGGCATCAGGCGGGTGGCGGCATCAGAATAGTGACTGAGGCAGGTAGTTTGAATCCAGACTCATTTCTCAAAGTTTTGGTGAGGCATCATGGCTGATGTAATCTGACGCCTAAGGCATTGGTGTGTGGAAATCCTGGCCAATCCACGCCTGATTCATCTTGACAAAGGTCAGTCGTTCCACATTTCCGGTGGACAAGCGGGTTCTCCTTGGTGTAACGATGGACCCCGCCGCACTTAACACACTCTCTGATGCCACACTACTGGCCGGGCAGGACAGCTTCTCCACTGAAAACTCGGCAAGTAGCGACCACACATCCAGATTGGCTGCCCAGTAGTCCAGCGGATCTTCTAACTGGGGTGGCAGAGTGCTGTCCAAGTAGGCCACCACCTGTTGGTTCAGGCTCTGCTCCAGGTCCTGCTGCTGCTGGTGACTGCCCTCCTTACTAGGCGGGTGAAGGAAGCTGCTCATCAGCGACTTCAGACTTAGGTTGCTGCTGATAGAGCTGGTACTGCTCCTACCATCCCCCACCTTTCCACAGCAGCCGCGGCAGTGGTACGTGAGCGCTGAGGTACCCCCTGGTCAGACCTTTCAGAGGATGGACGATGCCACACATAGGCAGCGGCCAACTGACTACGGAGGATTTCCCTATAGTATTTGAGTTTGTCCTCCCTCTCAGCAGCTGGGAAAAAGGCTTCCATTTTGGACCGGTAGCGAGGGTCCAATAGGGTGGAGAGCCAGAAGTCATCCCTCTGCCGGATGCTAACTATTCGGCTGTCACTAGCCAGGCAAATCAGCATGCTGCGGGCCATCTGCACAAGTGATTCTGAGGGACTCCCTGCCTCCATCTCCACTGTATACTACCACGGTGCTTGTGGGTCATCTGCCTTTTCTTCCTCATCTCCATCTACCTCCTCCAGCTGCTCCTGCTCCTCCGCTTCGGTCACCTGGCTAGAAAAACCACTCATTTCACCAGACAATGCTTGTGCTCCAATGTCCTTCTCCTTCTCCTCCTCCAGTTCAGTCCCCACCGGACTCATGTGGCCGCGAGATGTAGTCGCCACATCTCCAGTCCTCTGCCACGACAGATTTTTCAGCATCTGTTCTAAGACATGAAGCAGTGGAATGACGTTATTCATCCCGTAGTCCTGGCGACTGACAAATAATGTGGGCTCCTCAAATGGCCTCAGCAAACAGCAGGTGTCACACATGAGCTGCCACTGGCTGACATCAAAGTTACACAGGGGAGTACTCCTGTCCGCCTGGATCATCAAAAAATCGTTAATGGCCTTTCTCTGTTCATACAGTCGGTCCAACATGTGCAGGCTGGAATTCCAACGGGTGGAAACATCGCATATCAGAGTGTGTTGGGGAAGGCCATTCTGCCGCTGCAACTCGAGGAGGGTGTGCCTGGCTTTTTAGGAATGGATGATGTGCATGCACAGTTTCCTGGCCATTTTCAGAATCTTCTGAAGATCGGTGGAAGACTTCAGGAACCTTTTCACAACCAGATTGAACACGTGCACCATGCAGGGCGCATGGACCATCCCTCCTCAGTGCAGTGCGGACACCATGTTACTCCCATTGTCCGTCACCATGGTTCCGATTTGCAGTTGGCGCGGAGAAAGCCACACATCGATTTCTTGCTGCATGACGCGGAGCAGTTCCTCCCCTGTGTGACTTCGCTCGCTGAGGCAAGCCAGGTGTAGAACTGCTTGACACCGTTGTGCCCTACACATGTGGTATGATGGAGTAGCACTTGTGGAGGCTGAGATGGTGGTGGTGGTGGTGGAGGAGGAGGAGGAGGTGGTGGACATTGGCGCAGCAGCAGAAGTTTGACAACGTGGAGGAGAAAGCGCCGTCTCCTGTCCAAGTTGTTGGTGTGCCTGGGCAGGAAGCACATTCACCCAGTGGGCCGTAAAGGACATGTACTGGCCCTGACCGTAGTTACAGCTCAAGGACTGGCCCACCTTCTGTTCTACATTTTTGTGAAGGAATGGTACTGCCTTTTTGGAAAAGAAATTACGGCTTGGAACTCTCCATCTCGGCTCGGCACAAGCCATTAGTTCTCTGAACGGTGCAGAGTCCACCATTTGGAAAGGGAGGGACTGCAGTACCAACAACTTGGACAGGAGCACGGTCAGCTTCTGCACCTTAGGATGGTTGGACGCATACTGTTGTCTCTTTGCAATAGCCTCCTTGAATGACTGCTGGCGCCATGAGTAGCGAGGAGCAGGAGCATCTGGAGTGAGAGATGATGGCAAAGAGAAACAGCTCCCTTCTGCAGAGGTGGTGGAGCCTTGACTGGCTGCAATGGCATGCGTGCCACTGGGCGCTGCTGCGGCGGCAGGATGGACCACCAAATCTGAGCCACGTTTCTCCCAGGCCACCAGATGGTGACGCTGCATGTGTTGACGCAGGGCCGTGGTGCCAACGTTAGTTCCCTGGCCACGCTTCACTTTCTGCCCACAGATTCTACATATACCCATATTCGGCTCCTCCGGTGTCTTAGCATAGAACTGCCACACCACTGCGTAGCTGATTTTACCGCCAATGCTCCGCAATGAGTGATTACTACCGCCGCTGCCTCGCTGAGCCCCTGTGCTGCTACTTTCTTGGAACTGTGAAGCGGGTTTTTTACCCCGTGGCCGCTTGGCTCCCGACCTCGCACTGCTGCTATCCTGCTGACTCACGGCCACACTACCCACTTGCTGGCTGCGCCGCTGCCTGAGGCGCAAGTTGACGCCCTCTTCTCCTGACGATGATGAAGCCCTTGTTTCACCCGGCTCCCAAGAGCGGTCGGCTACACCATCATAGATTGTTTGATCTTCACTGCTGTCCTCCTCAACGGTCTTGGTATGCAGAGGCTGACCCCTCACAACATGACCTCCCATGCCACTCTCCACACCTATACTTTGCTGCCTACTGCAAGATGCAGGGGATATTGGTCCCATTTCTTCGCTGCCAAGTAGCTGCTGACTGTTCTCCTCAAACTGTTCATCCTCGCTGTATAGTGGCGCTGAGCCCAGACCATATAGTAGATCTCTGGCTGAGGGAACCAAATGGGACAGAGGTGGGTTGAGGACAGGTGAGGGCCGCTGACCCTTCCCGGGCCATGACAACTAAGGGTTGTGTCTGACGTTCCCACCGACTCTTGGCTGGGGTTGTCAGATGTCATCTGGGAGGAAGTGGATGACCTAGTCAACCAATCAAGAACCCTTGAGTTGCTGGTCAACACACGGCTGCTAGATGACACCAGCAGTTCTGGCCTCACTGAGTGACCCCTGCTGCGACGTCCCCTTACTGTGCTGCGACCTGTGCCTGCTCCAGGAATGTTTGTGCCACTGCCACTCGCATGTGAAGAGCCTGCCACCTCTCTGTCTGACATAATGTTTATTCTAAAATGTTTATTCTGTTTAATGAAGATATCTGTATATGATAAATACACACCCTGTATTTGACTCCAAATGAACCCACTAACAGGCTTGGGTAACCCTTGGATATAAATTGCGCAAAAAAAATGAACAGCAAAAAATTAACTCGTATGCGGCGTTTTAACACGCCATTTCTTTTACCAAATTCAAAAGCAGAAACACGCTTAATTAACCTTCGGATATAAATTATGCTACAGGAAAAATTTCGTCTTTGGCATTGAAAAACACCGTTTCTTTTACTGACTACAATAGCACAAACACGCTTAAGTAACCCTTGGATATAAATTGCGCAAAAGAAATGAGCAGCCAAAAATTAACTGGTATGTGGATTGTAAAAACGCTGTTTCTTTTACTGACTACAACAGCAAAAAACAGGCTTAGATAACCCTTGGATATTCAATGTGCTCCAGAACTGACCAAATGGCATTAAAATGTATATGCAGCTGAATTGGACGCACACTGGACTTCAATTCCAATAACCCACAAAATCAAAATTAGAACGTAAAAGACGCAGTCTCTGAGACAAGGTGTGACACCCCCACCCCCAAAATCGCTGTATAAAAGTTATTTCTTTTGTGTGAGATCTCAGCTACAGCTACTGCAGCAGCTACAGCACGGTAAAGAGAGAGGAGTGGGATGAGCGAGCATGGCGTCCGGACTTATATAGTGTGGTGACGCCACAGAATCCCGCCGGTCTCTGATTGGCTTCATCTCTGCACATGTCATTGAGGGTGTTCCTTTCTTCCTCCCAGAGTTCTTTGCTCCATGTAACGCCATGTGCTTGCGGCCATTTTATCAATTAAAAACATGCTTCGTTCCCGCGAATTACCACAAACTACGACTTCGTTCAGAATCGAAGTTTTCCTGAAATTCATTCTAAACGAAATTCATTTCGTTAGAATCAATTCGCCCATCTGTAGACATAATTTGCTGTATTGCTTATTTGCTTAGTAATTGTCATTTCCCATAACCCTCTTCCCTCTCGTGTATACTGTGCATATCATTTTAATAAAGCTTCGGACCTTTGTGTATCTCACCCTCCCTCCCGCATATCCGCCTCCCATTTCCCCACTAACCTTTTCCCACACAGGTCTAAAGCTAGTTTCAGTACTTAAACGTTTTACAGTAGAAATATGTTCATAGATAATAGTGTACTATTGCATGCTGGTACTAACATAGATATAATTTTTTTGCCGAATTTCAGAAAAACACAACTCAATATAAGTTTCCCCAAATCTTTTGTTTTTAGAAATATATCATATGTTGTCCTAGTATGTTATTTGACTCAAACAACAGGCCTCAGAATTGAAGGAGCACCTACTGGATTTAGAAGCTGTCATTTTATTATGACATTTTATAGGCACCATAGCGGGTTTGCTGATGCCTAAAGGTCCTAAAAACTAAAAAAAAAATCCATAAAAAGACCCCATTGTAGAAATTACACCCTCAAGGAATTCATCAAGGGGTGTAGTGAGTATATTGACCCCATAGCTGTTTCACAGAAAATTTTAGAATCAGACCATGAAATGGGTGATAGGCCAAACTTTATGCAAGCAGTCATAGGTGAGCTCATCAAGGGGTGGGCACAGTGCATTATCTGCGTAATGCAAGAATTTTCGGATTTGTTCGAAGCTCTTCTGGGTCATTGTGTGGCGGTAAAATGGAGAACTATAAAACACATCAGTCCTTCACTATGCCCATATGCAGAGTAAGGCCCCAAAAATGCCATCATCTCTGCAGCGTCCACAGGGGTCCACCTATGATATGGGGTTTAGGGCCAAAAAACTGCTGGGCATAGAGATTGGTCTGTGCCACCATGACCTCTACCAGATTCTGAGGGAAAAAGACTTTTAAAAAATCTATTTTGGTGAGGCCTGTAAAGTCTATATTGATTTCTGGGGTGGCCAGAAAGTCAGGGATTTGTGGCTGGTAATCATCTGCGGTGGGCGTCCATATGGGGTCCCTAGCTTGGGGGGTCACCTCTTCTGACCTTCAGGGGGCGTCTACGGGAGGGATCCTCATTACCGGAGGAGGATATGGACAAGACGAATGCAATTAATTCCTCGTCCAAATCACTGGCGGAACCGCTATCCGAGGCCAGGAAGGTGTACACCTCCTCCGCTAGTTAGCTTCTCTGGGAAAATTGAGACATATTACTTTCATTTATAAGGGGTGTGTAAAATGCTGGCGCTTTAACACGTGTCTTGTGTGGAGGGCTATAGGCCGTGCTTGAACTTGTGTGGGGGAATTAACTTTTTTATTTAAAAAAAGTAAAATTCTGAAAAAATTTACTAAAACAAAATAAAAAAAGTACTGTAAAAAAAAAACAAAGCACCTAAACCGCAAAAGATTAAGTAATGAACATCAGTGAAAATTACAAAGAGTTTGTTACTTATTTAGAACAGTATTGATTAGTGCTCAGGGGCAGCAGGACAGTTAACAAAATTAACCGTGTGCTAACAAATTAGCTTGGATGCTGATCAGTGATGTAAATGACTTGTCAGCACTCAGGAGTCATAGGGCACACAGTGGTGCAGTTAAAAATAAAAATAAAAAAATAATCAGATGCTGAGAAGTGATGCGTCACTAATCAGCCCTGATGAGAGCAGTGGTTGCGCAGCTAATGGCGCAACCAATGTGTTCAAAAAATAAAAAAGATTAAAAAAAAAAATGATCCTGTACCCCCCAAAAAAATGCTGATTAGTGAAAAATCACTAATCAACAGTCAGGGGACACAGCACAGACGGCTCAGTCAACCACTGCACCATCGATGAGGAGGATGCAGCAAAAAGAGCTCCACAGGGGGAGCACATTAATCCACTGGATCACCAATGAACAGCGATCCACTGAAGTTTAGAGCCACTAAACAACCAGGAAGAGGTAAGAACAGCATGGGCACCGCTCTGCTCGCTATTCCTGAACGAAATGGCGGCACAGGGTGGTGTCGTACAAAGGCACCACCCCATTTTCTCACCGATGGTGATTTGTGCAGTGTTAAATTTCTATCTTAAAATTCCACAGTTGACATGTCTAACTTTACAGAGTAAACCAATGGCAACAATTGTAAGGGACAGCAGCTGGCTTCCACTGGTCACCGCACCTGTTGTGGCGGTGGCGGGAGGGTGCCAGGACTTATCCATACGTCCAGATGCGTTAACCCGCAAACGACCTGGACGAATGGATATGTCCAAGGTCATTAAGGGATTAAAGGGATAAAAGTAGTCACTGTGCTGTTTTGGTTTCATGATATGTACCACAATAAAAATGGACCAAGGGAAGCTAAGGAGAGAGTTGTCTCAGAAGATTAGAAAGAATCAGGTCAGGGTATATCAGTGTCAGATCGCACCATCTGACGCTGTCTTTGCCAAAGTGGACCTAACGGAAGATGACCAAGGAGGAAACCACTGTTGAAAGCAAAAGATAAAAAAGCGAGGCTAGAGTTGGCCAAAAATGCATATTGGCAAGCCCCAAAGCTTTTGGAAGAATGACCTCTGGACAGATGAGTCAAAACTGGAGCTTTTTGGCAATTCACATCTGTTCTATGTTCAAGGACGCAAAAATTAAGCATAGACTTGGTTATGCTTTAGGGTTGCTTTTCTGCATCCAACACAGGGTGTCTTGAATCTGTGCATGGTACAATGAAATCTACAGACCATTGAGGCATTCTGGAGTAAAATGTGTTGTCTAGTCTCAAAAATCTTGTTCTAAGTTGCAGGACACGGTTATCCAACAGGATAATGAACAAAAAACACAGTTAAAATCTAAGAATGGACAATAGCAATGTATTGGACTATTCTGAAGTGACTTCTATGAGCCCTGATCTAAATCCTATTGAACATTTGTGAAAGAAACTGAAACCTGCATTCTGGAGAATGGCACCTTCACACCTGAGACAGCTGGAGTAGTTTGCTCATGTGGGCCAAAATATCAGTGGACAGGGGCAGAAGTCTCATTGAGAGTTTCATCTGTTTGTGGCAATTGCCTCAAAAGGTTGTGCAGCAAAATAATAAGTTAAATGGGTTGTCTTACTAGAAATATTGCTTTCATCATGTAGGGAATGTTGTATTGCTTTGGTTTTTTTTTTTGCCTTGTTGAGATGACAGATGCACACAGGTCAGCATCTAAGAGCAGGGAATGACTTTAACACAAGTCGGACTGCCAGAAGCTTGATACAAGAGTGTTATCTCTAACAAACAAAAGGAGACTAATTATTTATTTACTTTGAGCTCTGAAGCTCTCTGCACTTATAGATAAGATCCCCTGCTCTCATGTAAGTGCATTTAGAAGAGCTTTAAATATGGAGCTGATATGCTACTCACTGCTATAAAACCACACACAACCTAACCAGGAAGAGACAGGATGCATAAAGCTAAAACTGTTTGGGGCTCTGAAACAGCAGGGTGAGACAACCCTTTTAAGGGTACCATTATTTTTGTCCAGGCCACTTGAACTACAATTCAAAAGCAATGTCTGATTTTCATTAGTTTCAAGTTATTTCAATGACTATTGTGGATTTTTCTTTCTTTGAAAGCTGTGATCCAAGGCTACAAAAATCTGCACATGTGGACAAAATTGTTGGTATCCTTCTGTTAAACTACCTTGGATGTTACAGTGAGCCACATGGTATCTTGCAAGATATTTTTTTCCCTTTCCTTTTTAGTATACCTGAACATTTCCTTAAATAACATTACCTTTTTACTCTCTGCCTAACTTGCAGAGGTCCCACCCTAAAAGGGCACCTCATCCTATAAAGGCTTTACCTGCTTACAACTGTTCTTTGACTGAAAGGCTATGTTCACACGGTGTAATTGCGGGAACGTATTTCGCCTGCAATTACGCCATGTGCTCGGGGGTGGGTGGGGGGGGGTTAGGCAGCCCGCCGGCCCTATAGACATTAATTTCCCGTGAATAATTGACATGTCACTTTTCTCCCCGCTCACCGTATAGTGCGCCTGGGGAGAGGAGACGTAATCCATAGTTCTCTATGAGAACTGTGGATTACCGTAATGACTGGGACGTATCTCGTCCCATATTTAGCGCAGTACGGCGCGAAATACGAGGCGAGATACATCCCAGAATAAGCCATGTGATTATAGCCTAACAGTCCCAACGGGTTCCGCTGTTGCAGATAGTCCACGGTCCATAGGGAATTTGTTCAACAAGGAACTTGCTGTGCGTAAAGTGACTGTTAAACTTCTTAATACTTAAAGGGGTTGTCTCGCTACAATGATTGGGTTTTAATTAAAAGATCTTTAAAAAACAAGCAGCTTTGCAATATATGTTCATTACAAATGTCCTACTGATTTTGAGTTAGCCCTGGTAGTAGAAGTACATCAGCTTCTAAAATCTCTATAGCAGCTGACCTGTTGATCCTTATCTCACTGGCTGTCAGGTCTTGATGACTCATCACCTTCAGAATACAGGTCAGAGCAGAGAGCCCCTCCAGCACAGAATGCTTTTGTAGTGGAGGGAAGGGGAGGGCTCTGGCTTCTGTGTCTGTGCTGCCTGGATTAACCCTGTGTGTGCTTGCTTCCTCCTGTTCTCTACACAGATTGAGAAGAGCAGCGATGAGGCTGATCAATAGATGTGACAGCAGTGACCCTGTGTGTTACTATAATCATGATGTGTCTGTGGAACTGTGACTATACTAATACTATACAGATCAGGGGGCATGTGAATGCTTCATGCTCTGCTGTACTAGTGACACATCCTGAGTATAGTAACACTTCACAGCTGCCCTGTGTCTGTTCTGACAGGGTCTGTTTGTTGCTGGAGATGTGGAGATGTGTATGCTAAGCAGAGGGTATAGGAACACTTGCATCCCCCCTGCTCTGCTATTAGCACACACAGCTTCACAGACCTCTGGCTCCACACTCATAGATCAGCCCTCTCTCTATGTCTCCTTGGAGCTAACAATACAGCTGATCCAGGAGCCTGCAGCAGACCTAGGCAGGCACACACAGGGTTAACTCTGGCAGCAAAACCCCCCCCCCCGGCCCCCCCCCCCCCCCGTCCTGCTGTATAGAAGTTACAGAGGAGAGCTGTCTGTGTGCTGAGGGGAGGGGGGAAGAGGGAGGAGAAGAGGCAGACAAGCACGCCCCTGAATTCAACTGCCAGGCACAGAGATAGGCTGAAAGCTTGTAATGAGACAACTCCTTTAATACTTATGTGGCACCATATGGCTGTTTCACTTAAGACTCTGCGTGCTCTTGTTATTTCTTAGTTGCATTGTGCCGCTTCTTAGAACACAAGCACACATAAGGAGATTCTGCTTCTATTTGCGTACATAATGCATGTGGAGATGCTCATACTGATGTTGTACATCATATATAATGACCTATGTAATCTCTTTGAAAAGGAATTCACTCCTATTATCTCCCATTATCCAATACAGGAAATTTGTAACAATAAAAGGGGTTGTCCAATGGAGAAATGGACAAATTACTGTTTGTTTCCCTTTGCTCTGTAAAGCTACAAACACCAGGATCCTTTGTTGTGCTTTGTCTATCTTTCTCTTTCAACTCTACTGTATGACACTTGTTTTCTCCCTCATGTTTAACCCCTGAACGTTTATTTTCTTCTCCTCGCCTTCCCAGTCATAACTTTTTTATTTTTCCACCTACCTTGACATATGAGGGCTTTTATTTTGTGGGACAAGTTGTACTTTCTAATGGTTCCATTCATCATATCATAGAATATGCTGGGAAATGGCAAAAAAATTCGAAGTGGGGCAAAATGTGAAAAAAACATACTTGCGCCATGTTTGCAGGAGTATTTTGTTTTTACAGCGTTCAATCTTTGGTACAAATTATGTGTTATCTGTTATATACAGGTTGATATGCATTCAGCAATACCAAACATGTAGGTTTTCCCATTTTGTTTTGGTACCTTAAAAAAAATTCCAAACATTTTCTATTTTTGAAATTTGCGGCGCAATTTTGTGCGACCAATAACTTTTTTGTACTAATATCTACAAACTTGAGTGAAGTGCACTTTTTGCGGGCTGAAATTTTGTATTGCTGCCAGTTTGAAATGCATGTGACTTTTTTGATTACATATATTCAAATTTTTAAGGGAAATGACCCAAGAACCCGCAATTTTGGCGTTTGGAATTTTATTTCTTCTACAGTGTTCAGCATGCCTTATAAGTTATGTCATATTTTAAAAAGTCAGGACTTTTTTGGATGCATCAATACCAAACATGTGTAACTTTTTAATTATTTTATTTTGTTTTATTTGTAAAATGGAAAAAGGGGGTGATTTGAACTTTTAATATTTTCTTTTACACTTTAAAACATGTTTTTTTTTTTACTTTAACTTCGAGTCCCTAAGGTACTACACCACTAGGGGGAGCAATCATTTTTACAGCCTAATGCATTGTAGTACAATGCATTAGGGTATACAAAGATGGCGGTTTTACTACTTCCTTCCTGGGGCTGAAAGTAGCAAAATTGAAAACATGGCAGTGATGGAAGCCTTCATAAGGCTTCCAGCTGCCATGTTAAGCGATCTGGGCCCCGCGATTTTGCCGCGGATGCCCTGATTGCAGTGAAGAACGTTGCGTGGCACCGTTTCGCTTTCATTTAGACGCCATGGCCATCTTTGCCACAGCGTCTAATGGGTTAAACAGTGCGGGATGGCGCCGGCCCCCTCCGGTGCTGTAACCACCGAGTGTTAGCTGCAGTTGGCAACCCCATATGTCCAATGTCGGTAAGGGGTTAAATCCTGTAGGGGCAGGTCCAAATAGGTGTAGCTTCAAAGGCTGCCCTGAAAAGCCACACCACTTTGGTCACCCGATCTCCTGGCCTTCACACAGTTATTTCCAGTTCTTGAGAAACACAGAGCTACTAAACATCCTGTCATCAAACAACTGAACTACACAGGAAGCTTACTGAAAATGTAGAGAAAGTACATTACAAAAATTTTGGGATAGAACAGCTAGATAATATTTTCCCCACAGAACAGCCCCAATGGTAAGCAATACCATTGTTACCTTCAGTTACTTTTTGTTACATCTAACTTCTAGTTAAAAATAAATACTCTTAATGAGTTCAGCATATTCCTTAACCAGGATGTTAGCAAAGATTTAGAATGGGAACCCTGTATGCCATTATTCATGTCAGTATTCAAAGCATAAGATATATGGTAGGTTACAAAATTGATGTACAGTGCTCCCTCAACATAAAATATTAATTGGTTCTGGGATGACCATTGTATGTTAAAACCATAACTCTATGGAAAACTGGTAATTGGTTCCATAGCACCAAAATTTTATCCTCACATAATGCAGAATGAACATTAAAGAAAAATGAAGCAGATAGCTAATCTAGAAATCTTTCTGTATTCAGATTGGAAGTTTTTTGGGGTCATGTACCTTATACACTACAATAAGAAAAAGAAAAAGGGGCTGCCCTCATCTGGTGCTCAAAGGAGCCGCTCATCCTGGCACATGTAAAGAGCAGTACAGGACATGTAGTACCACACTGTACTGTAGAGAGGCGCCACTAGACTGTCAATCACTGCATGCACCTCACTAATACATGTAAGAGCAGTACAGGACATGTAGTACCGCACCGTACTGTATAGAGGCGCCACTAGACTGTCAATCACTGCATGCACTGCACTAATACATGTAAGAGCAGTACAGGACATGTAGTACCGCACTGTACTGTAGAGAGGTGCTACTAGACCGCTAATCACTGCATGCACTGCACTGATACAGAGGTTTTACAAGTAAAATGTTTATACTGGTTGGTTTGATCTTCCATCAATCACATCTGCCACAGATCAGCAGTGTCTGTAACATTGTATGAGGAGTGTAGACTCAAGATACAATGCCCCAGGAAAGACCATTGTATGAATAAAATTATGGTATCCTGAGGTCATTGTAACTTGTAAGGTATTCTATATTCATTACATAGTGACCATTATAGAAGCCCCAACGTTCCATCCAGTATATTATGAAAAGGGGCTGTTCATCAATAATTATCAAAGATAAACATTTATAAATGGTCTTAAAGGATCTCAAAATGGAAGGCTGTTTGTGCTTGCTCACGACTCTCCATTCTGTTTTTTGGGAGTTCCCATAAAGAATGGAGAGTTGTGTGCAAGTGTGACTAGCTCTCCATTTTGAACCAAGACCTTTGGAGGTCCATTCTCAAGACATATCACACCTTAATGACATATCATACTGATATGCCATGAAAGTGCAAGATGGGAACAACCGTTTAAGACCACAGAAGGGCACTAAAAACTCATAAAATGACACGTATAAGACCAAATTGGCACACAAAAGGCCAAATGAACAGGGAGAAACTAAAGAATGAATAAATGACATATGAACACTTCGGGTATGTACTGATGGATTTTTCCATTAAAAAGAACTGCTTGTGGAATCCACAAATGATTTGGATTTCCGTTGTGGATTATCAATTACCGTATATACTCGAGTATAAGCCGAGGCACCTACTTTTGCCACAAAAAACTGGGAAAACTTATTGACTCGAGTATAAGCCTAGAGTGGAAAATGTGGCGGCTACTGGTAAATTTAAAAGATAAAAATGGATACCAATAAAATTACATAGGCAGGTATATGTCCCCCATAGGCCGTTATAGGCAGGTATATGTCACCTATAGGCAGGTATATGTCCCCCATAGGCAGGTATTGGCAGTTTAATGTCCCCCATGGGCAGTTATAGGCAGTTATATGTCCCCCATAGGCAGTTATAGGCAGGTTTATGTCCCCCCATAGGCAGTTATAGGCAGGTATATGTCCTTATAGGAAGGAATAGGCAGGTTATAGGCAGGTATATGTCCTTATAGGTAGGTTATGGACAGGTATGTTGTCACGGACGCCTCTGCGACCACTGTCCCGGGTCGCAGGCGCGCCCGTGTTCCTGCACCTAGCGGAGCCCCGTCCCGCACGTCGGTTTCGGGGTCCGCTCACTCCCCCGTCCCTGCCGGCATCCACTTACGCTCCTGCTTAGTCTGTCTCCGTCTCCCGGCACGTGGCTCCGCCCCTAGGGCGCGCACGCCCCAGCAGTTTGAAATTTAAAGGGACAGTGCGCCGGTAATTGGTCATTGCCGGGCACTGCTCCTATTTAAGTCCGGCCTCTTCCTGGCGGCCCTCGCCGGATCCTTGGTGTATGTTACATTGGAGAAAGCTTCCCAGAGTGTTCTTGTCTTGCCTTACCGTGTACCGAACCTCCAGCTTATGTTTACCGACCATGAACCTTGCCGCCTGCCCTGACCTCCTGCCTGTCTACGTTCACGAGCCACAGCCGCCTGCCCTGACTGCCTGCCTGTCCCCAACTACGAGCCTGCCCGCCGATCCTGTACCTTACCTTGGCCACCACCGCAGGCAAGCCCCGCCAGTGGTAGTGACCTGGTGGACTCCCGCCGCAGCAAGACCATCCCGCTTTGTGGCGGGCTCTGGTGAATACCGGGACCTACTTAGATTCCACTCCCTGGTGCGGGCTTATGCCATCGCCTGCGGTGGTCCAGAGGATCCACCTCCAGACCGCTACAGTAGGATCCAGCCATGGATCACGCCAAGGTGCCCTTGCCAAGCGTTGCCAATATCACCACTGTCGTGGTTAAACAATCGCAACAGATCGCGCAGCAAGCGCAGCAGCTCGAGCAACTCTCCTCCATGGTGCAGCAGCTCATCACCGTCCAGCAGCAACAACCCTTGCCATCTCCAGTGGTTGGCTCTTAGAGGTCCCAAGCTTCGGCTGTCACTCCCAGCTAAGTTCGACGGAGACCCGAAACTCTGCAGGGGGTTCATCACCCAATGCTCTATGCACGTGGAGCTGATGGCGGATCAGTTCCTTTCCGAACGTGCGAAAGTGGCTTTCGTGGTCAGCCTCCTCTCCGGGAAGGCCCTGACATGGGTTACACCTCTGTGGGACAGGAACGATCCAGTGACGGCGGATCTTCAGTCGTTCCTCAGTGAGTTCCACAATGTCTTCGAGGAACCAGCTCGTGCATCCTCCGCTGAGACAGCCCTCCAAACCTACCCAGGATAATCTGTCTGTGGAACAAACCGGTGCAATTCAGCACTCTGGCCTCTGAACTGTCATGGAACGAGCCCGCCTGTGCGCCACCTTCAAGAAAGGGGCTCTCAAGCCGAGTTAAGGATGTCTTGGCCGCTAGAGACCTCCCGTCTTCCCTCAGTGACCTGATCCGGTTAGCGACCCGCATCGACATACGCTTCATTGAACGGGAGGAGGAGCTTCGGCAAGAGCGTCAGTCAGCCCAACCTCGCCACTTTCCTCGCCTGGCACCGGTTCAGCGGCCTCCTGCGCACAGCCGCCAACACCCACCGAGGAGCCCTTGCAGATTGATCGGGGGCGTCTCTCTGAGCGAGTGTTGGCCCAACATCGGCAAAGAAACTTGTGCCTCTACTGTGGAAAGCCCAGAGCACTGCGGAGGAGTTGTCCCAAAGCGTCCCAAGCCTGCGGGAAACTTCCGCACCTGGGAAACTGTGGGAGAGGCATTCCTAGGTGCAAACTCCCCCTCTCCATGCCTGTTGATGCCCGCAGGTCATCACAGAGACTGGTCCCTTTCTTTTCCCAAAGGTCCCGGCGTTTCTGGTTTCCCGGCTGGGCCGGGAACTTCATCCACCAGTCTCTATGAACAGTATCGGCTTCCGGTGGTTCGCTTTGGAAAAACGTTTGTCATCTCATCCGTCAGCGGGGAGCTGCTTTGCGACACCATCCAGTTTGTCACCAAGCCACTGTCCCTCCACGTTGGGGCGCTCCATAAAGAGGAGATCTCCTTCTATGTGTTGCCCCGCTCCTCGTCAGCGGTCCTTCTCGGACTCCCATGGTTGCGGCTCCACTCTCCTATCCGGGACTGGACATCTGGAGAGGTGATTCATTGGGGTCCCAACTGTCGGGGGCGCTGTTTGGTGGCACCTCGCCCGGTGATTTCCTGCTCTCGCTCGACCCTTCAGGAGCCGTTGCCCGGGCTGCCGCTCGAATATCTGGAGTACGCCAATGTGTTCTCCGAGAGACAAGCCGAGAGTCTTCTACCGCATCGTCCATACGCCCGATCAACTTATTGCCGGATACCAGTCCTCCCCGGGGCCGAGTCTACCCACTGTCGGTTCCGGAGACTCAAGCCATGTCCGAGTACATCCAGGAGAATCTGCGGAAGGGGTTCATCCGAAAGTCCTCGTCTCCCGCTGGTGCGGGGTTCTTTTTCGTGAAGGACGGTACCTTGCGGCCCTGCATAGACTACCGGGGCTTGAACAAGATCACGGTAAAAAACTGTTACCCCTTTGCCGTTGATCACAGAACTTTTCGAACCCCGCCTGCAGGGCGCCAAGATATTTCTCCAAGTTAGACTTTAGAGGGGCCTACAACTTGGTCCGAATCCCGCAAGGCGATGAATGGAAGATGGCCTTCAACACCAGGATGGGCACTTTGGGGTACCTGGGATGCCCCTTCGGACTTTTGCAATGCACCGCCTTTTTTCAGGAGCTCGTGAATGATGTCTTCAGAGACCTCCTCTACACCTGCGTGGTGGTCTACCTCGATGACTCCTGGTGTAACTCTCCTGACCTCTGAGGAACCCCCCCCGCAGCCATGTTCGTCAAGTGTTGAAGCGTCTCCGGGAGAACCATCTGTATGCCAAGCTAGGGAAGTGCCTCTTCTATCAGACTAGCCTCCCGTTTCTGGGGTACGTCATTTCTGATCAAGGCCTACGAATGGATCCAGCAAAACTGTCAGCCGTGTTGCAGTGGCCACGCCCAGTCGGTCTGCGGCTATCCAGCGCTTTTTGGCTTCTGCAACTACTATCGTCAAATTCATCCCTCACTTCTCTACACCGTTTGGCCCCCGATAGTGGCTCTCACCAAGAAACAAGCCAATCCACGCAGCTGCCTGTCGAGGCGAAGAGGCGTTTTCGAGGCTCAAGTCCGCCTTCCTTTTACGGCATCTATCCTTGCACGTACGGATCCTGCGAAACCCTTCACACTGGAGGTGGATGCCTCGTCTGTGGAGCCGGAGCAGTTTTCTTTCGCAAAAAGGGCCCAGGTAAGACATGTAAAGTGCGGCTTCTTTTCCAAGACTTTCTCGGCGGCCGAGAGGAATTACATGATTGGCGACCGGGAGCTACTGGCCATAAAACTGGCCCTGTAGGAGTGGCGTTATCTGCTGGAGGGTGCCCGTTTCTCCATCCGCATCTACTCGGACCCCCAAAAACCTCCAATAAACTTCAGAAGGCTCAGCGACTTAACCCACTCAGGCTAGGTTGTCGCTCTTCTTCTTTCCGGTTCGATTTCCAGATCCACTCAGGCCTGCAGAGAAGAATGTGAGCGCTGATGCCCTCTCCCGGGCCTCCGATGTTGTTGGGTGAAGATACTATTCCATAAAACATAATTCCTCCAGAACGTCTTATCTCATCTCCAGGGGGACCTCCGGAAGGTTCCTCCTGGAAGGACTTATGTGCGCCCTGCTCTCCGCAGACGTATCTTAAAATGGGGACATTGCTCTTTGGTTGCCGGTCATTCCGGCGCCCGAAGAACCTTCCGCCTGATATCCCGGTTCTATTGGTGGCCAGAACTTGAAAAGGATGTTAAGGACTTCGTTTCGTCTTGTGACTCCTGTGCCCGCAACAAGACGCCACGCCACAAGCCGGCAGGTCTACTACAGCCACTACCCATCCCAACTCAACCCTTGGCCAACATTTCCATGGACTCCCTAACTGATCTCCCCCCGTCACTGGCAACATTTGGGTATTTACTGATCGCTTTTCAAGATGGCGCATTTTGTCCCTTGCGTGGCTGCCGTCTGCCTCCTCTGGCGGAGCTATTCTTCCTTCATGTGTTCTCTATCATTTGGACTCCTCAGCAAATCGTCTCGGACTGGGGAGTTCAGTTTGTCTCCAGGTTTTGGCGAGCCCTGTGTAACCAACTTCAGGTGAAGCTCGACTTCTCTTCTGCCTACCACCCATAGACGAACGGCCAGGTGGAGAGGGTCAACCAGGTCTTGGGATGTTACCTTCGCCACTTCGTCTCGGCACGCCAAGATGATTGGTCCAACTTGCTACCATGGGCGGAGTTCTCTTATAACTCCCTGGAGTCTGAGTCCGCGGGGGTCTCCCCCTTCTACATCGTGTATGGCCTGCATCCCCGCCCTCCTCTCCCTCTGGCAACCTCCTCCGAGGTCCCAGCGGCGGATGCACTGGTTCAAAACATGAAGGCCCTCTGGTCCCAGACCCGTCAGTCTCTGCTCCGCACTTCTGAGCGCATGAAGACTCAAGCGGACAAAAGAAGAATCCCTCCTCCGGTTTTCTCCCCAGGTGACAAGGTGGGGCTCTCTGCTAGATATGTCCGTCTCAAGATGCCTTCTCACAAACTGGGATCCCGTTTCCTGGGACCCTTTGGGGTCATCAGCCGTATCAACCCAGTGTCCTTCAAACTCCGGCTCCCTCCTACGAGTAGAATCCCCAACTCGTTTCATGTCTCCTTACTGAAACCTCTGGTGCTTTGTCGCTTTTCCCAGAAGGCTGTTCCTCCTCTGTCTGTGGCTGATGCACCCAATGTTTTCGAGGTTAAAGAGATTCTGGGCATGAGGAGAACTAGAGGGAAAAGATACTTTTTAGTGGACTGGAAGGGGTTCGGTCCTGAAGAGAGGTCTTGGGAGCCAGAGGAGAATATCTTGAACCGCAGCCTCATCCAGAGATTCCTCCAATCCAGTAAGAGAGGGGGGCCCAAGAGGGAGGGGCCCAAGGGGGGGGGGTACTGTCACGGACGCTCCTGCGACCACTGTCCGGCGTCACAGGCGCGCCCGTGCTCCTGCACCTAGCAGAGCCCTGTCCCGCACGTCGGGTTCAGGGTCCGCTCACTCCCCCGTCCCTGCCGGCATCCACCAACCCACCTGAATGCTCCATGGGGCATAACGCGTATACAGTTGTAAAGACCGCCAGCGCACTGGGCTAACTGGCAGGTGACGGAATGGCAATCTACCCTGCGGGCACTGGCAGTTTAATCCAGGGCCCAAATCACAGATAAAATGGTCTAACAAGCCCCTGTGGCCCCGCTATTACAGTCTGGCAGCTGGTACCCTATAGAACCACATGGGTCGCATGCTGCTGAGGCTGGCAATGCACAGGGAAACCACACAACAAAGAAATGGAAGGAAAAAATTTCCAGAATTATTATTCCATGGGTAATGGTAGTATTTACAAACATATTAGGAATGGGTTCACTTTAGTGGAAATTTTGTAATAGTATACTTAAGGAAAAAAAGAGTACATATAAACTTTATAATCAAAAATTAAAAACGGATACATCCGATAACAACAAGAATAAACCTAAAACAGGGATAACTACTAATACCATTGCGGTTCTCTTTACCCTTGGCTGCCCAAGGTTAGAATAAGCAGCTGTGTATCATACATCACCCTTAATTATCACCTAAACCTTTCTGTACTAATAGCCCCTCTCTGAGCAGCAATAAGATAGATAAATGTGCCGCCATATACTGCATGCTACTGTTTTTTTCTCAAGACATATCATTTATCTGCCACCGTGTGACCTGGAAAATGTCATGTTACAGAATTTCTATGTTTACGTAAAACAACTATGGTATGGAAATTCATTAGAGCGTGCTTGGTATCTTGTCCTCTTCTGTCCATTAAATTTACTCCTCTATTTGTATCTGCTTTTTGTTGTTATATTTTTGGACTCCATAAGTAAAACTGGATCAGGACTGTTTGGCTTTAGTTTCTCTGTAAATCCTCAAAGGGTGTAAAAGTCCTGTAATTGATTATTTCTCGCGCTGGAAACAGATGATTTGCTCAGATGTGAGAATGAACTAGAAGCGGATTGGTTTTTCATCAGTAACCATAAGCGTTGCACAGAGATGTATGCAGAAAAGGAGTGGGTGAAATCGCTGAAGGAATCTTGTTTGTCTTGTGTTATTCATTTATAATCTCTGTTATTTCCCTCTAATCCCCTTTGCGTACACATTAGATGTATTACAAGCTCAGCCTCCCATCTATGTACTGTACTCAGGCAAAATGCATTTGTTCAAAGTATCATTTGTAGCATGATGTGATTTGGCATTTAATATGATATTAGGTTGTCAAAGGTCCTCACAGTGTGATGCTTTATAGCACAGAGGGGAACAGCGAACCTTTGATTGGTAGTGCACGATATTCTTATAATAGGTAAACCTGTTTTCTAGCAAAAAATGTCTTGCAAAATAAATCCTCTGGGTTCAATTTTCTTTCACTCGGTGGGAGACCTTTGTCACATTCTGTGGAAACATTAGCCTCGCCCAAACAATCTTCCTTGTTGTCGGCATCGCAGTATGTAAGGCGGCCGAATCTGTTGTATAGAGTGCCTGCTTATTACTGCCATTCAGAGCAGAATAAACTGTAGAATAAAAAGTAATGTTAATTTTCACCTAATAAAATTGATTTCTTGCTTTTTTTTTTGTAAAATTATGATCTTAAAGGGTTCTCTATTTTGGGCTTTTATTCATTATATTTTTTATGGTCTCTCAGTTAGGTGATTTATATGGTGCTGGACTCCAATGTATCAGATGAATTCAGTAGGAGAATCCAGGAGGAAGTTTTTATTTTCCCTGCTGTACCATTTAGGGCAGGCCTGCTCAACATTTGGCCCAAGGATTTCTGACAGTCTGCAAAAGGGTAGGGCATGTGCAAACTGCACCCCAAGGTGGGAAGTACCACCTGCTTTGGGGTGCACCTAGGTGGTCAGGGTGGTTCTGGCCGGTTTTAGTCCTCACATCCGGCCAAGTAGTGCAGGTCAGACCTAGGGGTCTATCTAAAAGTTCCTGGTGCAGAATTTCAGCCTGGGTCAGTCACCTTCCTGGGAAATGGCTCTTGGCGATCGGCGACCATATCGTTAGCTGGATCTCTGGCAATGTTCTTTCCTGAACTAGTGAATAAAAGTTAGGGAACTGATCTAGAGCAGAGAGTAATTTAATGCAAAAGTGGGATTACATTTTTTTAACAGGTCCCCTGCTTAGAACTAGGGATGTCTGCATTGAATTGTGCTGCAGAAAATTGTTCCTTATTATGGTAAGAAAATGTTGCCATTGCAATTACAGCTTCCAACATGACCAGTGATATGGGTTTGCTATAAATTATTTCACAAGCTAGAATGCTGCATACCTTACAAATGGCCACAGGACTAATATGCCACAGTCAGAGGCAGAATGCACCATGCCATTCAGTAAATCACAGGCAAGGGCGTAACTAGTATTCATAGGGTACCATAGCGATATGCGATGTACCCCCATCATGAAATGATAGGAAACTAAAACTGCAGCATAAGTAAATTAAAGGTATAAATAATAGCATTCTATATCAGAGAACCTACATAGCAGTGCAAGATAGCATAATGCCGCCGACAAGTCATTACCTTTAAAAAATTGTACAATGTTCTTCCACCTGAGCGGACCCTCTTAACCTCTGGGCTCCATAACAGCTGCCATGGCTGCTACAGCTAGAGTTAGCAGGTGGCTAGATAAACACTTGCAACTCATTGTAAGGAAGTATAGCAGGTCAATCCTATAGGTCTTCTCTAATTTTATCTGGTCAGCAGATTATACTTGGATTACATGTGATGCGGAGTCTTTTCTTATATATCATATCATCTAGCATTAACAACAGTTACATACAATCTTCACCAGACTTGTACATACAGCGAACATCTACAACATTTTATTGTCATGAGCATTTCCTTTTTTTTGGCTCACAATTTTTCCAGTTGTAATGAGAATGTTTTTGCAAATTGAAGAAGCGCGAATCGGGTCCACCTTCTCCCCGTTATTGGCAAATCTGTCCATAGTTACATAGTTTGTAAGGCCGAAAAAAGACAGACGTCCATCAAATTCAGACTATTGTGCTACAGTGTTGATCCAGAGGAAGGCAAAACCCCCCATGAGGTAGAAGCCAATTGTCCTCATTTTAGTGAACAAATTCCTTCCCGACTCCAATCTGACAATCAGAATAAATCCCTGGATCAGCGACCCTTCTCCAGAATCCTAGTCACTATAACCTGTTATATTATTACGCTCCAGAAATGCATCCAGACTCTCTTTGAACTCTATTAGTGAATTTATCATGACAAGTTCCTCTGGCAGAGAGTTCCACAGTCTCACTGCTCTAACAGTAAAGAATCCCTCTTTCTGTCTATGTAGAAACCTTCTTTCCTCTAGATGTAGAGGACGCCCCCTTGTTCTGGATACAGTCCTGGGTATAAATAGATCTTGAGAGAGAACTCTATACTGACCTTTAATATATTTATACATATTTATTATATCCCCCAAAGCTGTCTTTTCTCTAAACTAAATAACCCTAATCTTACTAATCTTTCTGGGTATTGTAATCCACCCAGTCCTTTTATTATTTTTGTTGCCTGCCTTTGAACCTGTTCAAGCTCTTCAATGTCTTTCCTGTGCACTGGTGCCCAAAACTGTACACATTATTCCATGGGTGGTCTGACCAGTACTCATCATGTGCATCTATGCCCCTTTTAATACACCCCATAATCCTATTTGACTTGGCAGCTGCTGCCTGACACTGGCTGCTACAATTAAGTTTACTGTCCACCAGGATTCCCATGTCCTTCTCCAGTCACCTTTTCCCAGCATTTTTCTGTTTAACATGTAATCATGTAGGGGCGTAACTAGAGAAGCCAGGGCCCCAAAGAAAACTTTTGGATGGGGCCCCCTACTCCCCCCTCGCCCACCTCCCTGACCACGACCACAAAATGCTGTTAGATAATACAAGGGGCAAATACCTCACCATACATATCACCATCATACTGCTACCAAAAAATCCACTATACCAAAAACCAATATTATCAATAACCCTACTACATATGGACTTGATTATACCACCAGAACATGACCACAAATTACCACCACATAGTGACTGAATAATACCCCTACACTATTACTGATCAGGACACAAATACTAATAGTACCGCCATATAGTGACCATATAGTGGTATATACTAGTATACACAGGCTCTGCAGACTGTACGTAACCACCATACAGTGACCATATAGTGGTAGACACCAGTGTACACAGGCTCTGTAGACATATAACTGATTACAGTGTAGTTGCATCTTGTGACTCACAGGTGATGTTTCTCTGATGAGTCGTTGACTTTCTCCTTTGTTCTGCATCCGGTCCAGTCCGCCATCATGATGACCTCTCCCGACCACTTGTCCCTGTAGATTTAGACACAAATATCTTAGAATCCTGACTTTTCCAGCACCTGCCCTCCTGGCTATATGGGGTCCATTTAGGCAGGCAGGGTTTAGATAGGATATATTGAGTACCAAATAGGCAAGGTTTAGGTAGCCAAACGAGAGACCATATAGGCAGGCAGGGTTTAGGTAGCTATATGGAGCCATACAGATAGACAGGTGTTAAGTGGTCTATAGGGGCCATATAGTTAGGGTGTAGGTAGCTAAAGGGGCCCATATAAGTAGACAGGCAGGCTTTGGGGGCTATATAGGTAGGCAAGCTTTAGGGGGCTATAGGGGCTATATAGGCAGAAAGGCTTCACGGTAGCTATAGGACTATTCAGGCAGGCAGACTTAGAGCTATATAGGTAGCCTTTAGGGGGCTTTATTGGCCGGCTGGGGGGGTATAAAGGCAGGCTGGAGGGGTATAAAGGCAGGCTGGAGGGCTATGCAGGCAGGCTGGGGGGTATATAGGCAGGCTGGGGGCTATGCAGGCAGGCTGGGGGTATCTAGGCAGGCTGGAGGCTATCTAGGCAGGCTGGGGGTATAAAGGCAGGCTGGGGGTATAAAGGCAAGCTGGGGGTATAAAGGCAGGCTTGGGGGTGTATATAGGCAGGCTTGGGCGTATATTGGCAGGCTTGGGCGTATATTGGCAGGCTTGGGCATATTATTAGGCAGGCTTAGGGGATATATAGCAGGCTTAGGGGGTATATACAGGCAGGCTTAGGGGGTATACAGGCAGGCTTAGGGTGTATACAGGCAGGCTTAGGTTGCATACAGGCAGGCTTAGGGGCAGGTAAAATAAGAAATAGTTTACTTACCTCGGTCCACGCTCCCCCGATGCGCCGCAGTGTCTCTGCAGCCTCTGTGCTCAGCGCGGGTGGCGCGGTGATGTGACGTCACCGCGCGCACCCATGTGATCACAGAGGGCCGGCAGGGGAAGTAGAAGAGCGCGAGTCGCCCTCCCGCTCCACTGCCCGCCGCAGTGAAGCAGTATGTAGTCACTGGGGGCCGGAACAGGGCCCCAGGAGCGCTAGTACGATGCATTAACCGGGGCGAGTAGCGCACGGGCCCCGGGGCAACTGCTATGTCTGCTACCCCGGTAGTTGCGCCCCTGAATGTAATGGATTTTTCCTCCCCATGTGCATAACCTTGAATTTATCTGTGTTAAACCTCATCTGACACTTCAAAGACAAGGCCTACAACTTATCATGGTGTGGTGGGAAGGAACGGTTATCTTTTCCACTTTCAATCCATACCTGGACAATATAGTCTGGTATAGGGGTTACATCGATGACCTTTTTCTTGTGTGAGGTCGCAATGTGGTGTCCATAGGAGACTTCATTTGTTATACGAACGGTAATGAGTGTAATTTAAAATTTACATTTGCCTATGACAAAGTTAGTGTCCCCTTTTTTAATATTTGTCCAAGGTGGGAGAACAAGGCAGTTTGTACCTCACTTCACATGATTCCCAACCCTGGTAATATGAGGGCCAACAGTGTCCATCCGAGACATACGATGGCAGCCAAAGCCCTAAGAGAATATGTAAGGGCAAGAAGAACTTGCTCTAAGGATGAGTATTTCGATAATAAAATGAGCAATATCAAAAATAGATTTAAACAGAGGATATTCAGAACAAATCCTAAAAAGCTTGACAATCAAATCAAACATGAACCACAAAGAGTGTATTTAAATCAAAACGCAACTGTCGCTAGCAAAGCATAAGATAATAGGACAATTGTTTTCTCTGCAGCATACAGCAGAATTTTTTATAAAATCTAAAAGATGCTCTATACACACTTACTTGTATTGTGGCAGGACGGAATCCTAATAATGATCATAGACAGAGATGTCGGATGAGTAGCTAAACGCAATAAAACCCTCTGCACCATCTTAGCCCCCAGCCAATTTAACAGCAATCAAGATAAAAAATATAGCTTTCAAAAAAAGGTTTCTACAATTGGTGGAGGATGCAATATGTGTGCACTGGCATCGAAAACAAACCAAAAGCTTTACAAAGTTAAAATCGGATAAAGCAGTTCATTAATTGTGACTCACATCCTGTAATCTGTGCAATCCAAATATTATATAGGCTGCACTATCAGGAAATTAAAAACTAGAATTGAACACATAAACAGACATAAAAAAAAAAATGCAAACTGCAAGGTCTTTGACACATTTTATTAAGGAACATGGAAGAAATTTACAGACATTTTGGGCCACATGTATGAAACGGTTTTGGTCTAAAACTCACTTTTTTCCCCATAGGTTTCTATGGGGGAAAAAGTGAGTTTTAGACCACAACCGTTTCATACATGTAGCACTTTGTTTTCATAGTTTGGAAAGGGTTAATAGGTCTAGGAGAGGCGGGGATTGGCAGTATGCAGATCCTAGAAGTAGAAACTGGGACCTTGAAAGGATTAGATTATAAAAAATATTATATTTTTGGTTATATTTTTATTAATCCCATAATTCCATATGGTATGATATATCTATACCACCATTAATAAAGAAGTAATATTGCCAATAATAGCGCTTAGTACCGCGGAGCACCTGATTGGTTCAGCACTTATTTTTAAAACAAAAGACAGAAAAACCATCTCGCCTAATTCAATGGATAAGATGCACGGACCAGTGGCGAACCAAACCACAGAGGTAAATGTAGAAAAAAGGAATTGTTCAGCTTCCCATAAAATTCTAAAAGTTTATTTACATCCAATGATAAAAAACGGAACATGGAGCAGTACATAAAGGACAAGAAACCAGAAAAATGTAATGCACTTATGCGTTTCAGGCTGCAAGACAGAACTTAATCATAAAATATTCCACAGCACACAGGTATATTTGATTTTCAATACAAGTAATTTATATTAATTTCATTTAGGTTAAATAAATTCATTTCCATAACTAAAAATGGTAAGCATATGTAGCCTGAGGCGACGTGATCATTGACAAAGACGTTTCGGTTGGCACAGCAACCTTTCTCAGTTGGATCACCTATGGTCCAGTATGATGTAGATGGCCCTTACGAAATTAATATAAATTACTTGCATTGAAAATCAAATATACCTGTGTGTGCTGTGGAATATTGTATGTTACTCATACTCTGAGTTGCAATACTCATTTTCACAAGCAACAATTATTCTTCCAAGTGCTGGACACTTTACTATTACTATAGACCTTAATCATAGGCATGCCTTCTTCTTGACCATCTGCTCCAAATCACCATGACTTGACTTCTCCTGCTACATCTCCCCTCTGCAGAGATTGCCACTCAGACATCTTTGGCTTCTCACTTTTTCAGAAGAACCTCATCCTTTATACAAACTCCTCATAGCCACATGTTATGCCCTCTGAAACAACAACTTCACTCACTGGGCTTCTGTTTATAATAACATGAAAAGCTAAAAGCTGTGCCCTTTGAAATAATTGTCTGAACTGTGCCCATAAAACAAATTATAGTACATACTGAGACTATTCAATTCCGTTCCTTTCTTTACTTGTAATGAATTCTACACTCACTACTGAAGTTAAAGAGAACCTGTCACATAGTTTTTGCCCCCCTGGCTGAAGACAGAACAAGCTATTGACAGACCTGCTGTTTCCAGCGCTGTGTCCCTTATTCTGTAAGATGCTGGAGTTTTCGTGTATTTAATGCTCAAATCTGCAGTTTTCACCCAGAAGTCATTCGAAGAGTCCTTCAGTGTGTCAGTTTTTTTCAAACCCCGCCCACCTGAGACTAGCCCCGCCCACCTCAACTGACAAATCTATTACTTTGAATAGGTAGAAACATGTGAATAACTGTCAGTGGGCGGAGCTAGCCTTTGGTGGGCAGGGCTAACACCTACTCATGAATAAGATTTGAGGGGTAAATGCTCTAGAACTACAGCATCTTACAGAATAAGGGACACAGCGCTGGAAACAGCATGTCTGTCATTAGCTTGTGCTGTCCTCAGCAAGGGGGGCACAACCTATGTGACAGGTTCCCTTTAATAATAATTCATACTGTAGCCCCTGAAATGATAATATACACTATACCCCATGAATTGTTACAATGTGTCCCTGAAATTAATTATATTACACAGTGCACCCTCTGAAATTAATACTGTATACTTCCTGTAATTAATTATAATACACATAGGGTGGCATGTATGAACAGCTGTCTGGCGTCTTTTCAGCCGATATCCATCGCAGCCCCATTCGTTCCAGCAGTAATGCGCCTAGAAATGCCGTAGCGAAATTAAAAATCTATAGTTCCAGTGCGCCCCACCTCCCGCACACCATTATCAGGTGCATTAGATAGCGCCCGCGGTACTTTGTAATGCGCCTGATTTCGGGGGGCTGGTGGGAGGTGGGGGTCACTGGAACTATACGAAACTATAGATTTATAGCTTCGCATTTCTAGGTGCATTACTGCTGGAACAGGTAAACCACTTTCAAAGTGGTATGCCTGAGCCAGAAATGTCGTACTAGTGCTACAATGTGCCTGATTTATGACCTGCAGTAGAGAGGGTTCATAAATTAGGTGTGTTCTAGCCTATTATTATGCGTATGAAATTTGGAGTTTAAAGGCCAAATTTCATACATGCCGCCCATTGTGTCTACGTAAAATGAATTATATTACACACTGTGCACCTTTGAAATTATATACACTGTGTCCCCTTAAATTAATTTTTATACACAAGTAGTGTCCTCCCCTCGAAATTAGTTATAAAAAAAAAAGTGCCAAATGGCTGAATAGAGAGCAGCATGTGATTGTGTATGTGAGTTTGGAAAACAGGGTTACAACTAAAGCTGAGAAAACGGGTTGGGATTCTACTTCTCCTGCTACCTGGTGGTCTAGGTCTGTTAGGGGCATTGGCAGTGTCAGACTGGGGAGCCTGGGGAATACCAGTGGACTTGATTCTTGAGGCCCATTCTACTGCTATTGTACATGACTGCACATACCTCTTTCTTTCTGCTTTTTTCTCTACCTTTCTCCCCTTAAAAACAGCCCAAAGACTGTCATGCAAAGGGGCCCATCATGTCCTGTGGCCCACCCACCTGCTCCCATGTGGGCCAGTCCGAGTCTGGGGTTTGGGCAACAAGTGTAGACTTGGGCTGGAAAGCTTTGGGTGGTTCTCCCGCCTCCCTCCCTCAACACGCACTTTTCGGGTTTTTTTGTACTTTGGACAACTTTTTTGAAGTGAATATTAGGATGTGCTGAAATACTCTTACTAGCTAATCCCCGTGTGCACAGATTAAGAACTTTTTTCTTGCTTTATTTAGATTGGCTTCCAGAACACCAAACCAATCTCATCCAGACCCACAAGCCGGAGATTTCCAAAGAGGGAGGAATGTTTCAAAGGATGGTGCTCAAACTGACTAGAAGATATGTTACTACTACAACCGCGGCCTTATGTCTGCCCTGCTGTTACTATTAATTGATTGACTGTTACAGTAATATGTTTACATGTTCACATAACTAATTACATTTCTATTATGTTACATTAATCATATCTACTATAAACCAATCTTTTAATACTTATCCTCTGCACATATCTCTGCAATGCCTGGTGGTATACAGATCTCAACAAATGTGCTCTTGTGTATTAGGGAACGTTCACACAATTTAACTTGACCTCCATTGACCTAGAGTCTACATGTCCATAGCCTAAAATATGCTAAACGGACTCTACCTGTGACTATGTCGGCTTGCTTTTCAGTCTTGCACTATTGATGGTGGGACACACAGAATCTGCTAAGCAGGTATCCAGGAATACACTGCCAATGGAGAGTAAGCTCAAAGTTACCCTAATATAGACACTTCTGTTTAAATGTCTGTCAGAAAATCATATCTACTTTGTAAGTTTTGACTTAAGCTTTAGTTGGATGTCGAATAAATATTTTACGCTATATTTTGGTGGCAATGCTTATTACTTTGTTATATTTTAAAAATTCTATTGGCACCACAAATAGTGTAAGGGTATGTTCACACGACTTATTTTTGCGCGTAATTGCGCGTGCATTCCGCCATGTATTGCGCTTTATACATGGCAAAATTCGCGCCACAATTACGGTAATTCATAGCTCTCATCTGACCGGGGTTAAAATACGAACGTATCGAATGCCCGGGGAAGGAGGGAACATGTCAATTTTTAGCGCCGCTTACGGGCCGCTGACAATGCATGTCAATGGCGCCGGCAGGGTGCTGGCCTCCCCCCCCCCCCCCGTGCCTTGGAATTATGCGCTGATTAGCATGTGCATTCAAAACACCCGGCATATTGCAGCGCCTGCCAAATGCGCCCCAATACGCCGTGTGAACATACCAGAATTGTTGATCACTCCACTGTTCTAAATCATGAGGGTTACGCTGATATTAACTCCTTGAGGCTACGTCTACACAGCAATGTTAAAATGCCGTCCAAAAGCGATATACTTGGGCTGCATGTGAATCCGACGAGTGTCTTCCATTGGATGGACGGTGGCTTCAGTAGAAAACAGTGCTGTGTAGGCTTCAGCACAGATTTTCTATTGAAATCTATACAGCGCTGGGTACAATAGTGTTTTGGGTGGATTCAAAGTACTGAATCCTCTGAAAATACACCAAGACTCTGGTCCTGTGTAGACATAGCCTTACTATACTACTCCACTGGGTATGGTGACCGCTTTTATGCCCTAGTACACCAAATATGCTGCTAATTAATCCTTCACAGCCCTAGAATACAAGGAATGCGGATATCAATCCCTTCACTGCCCTAGATTTCTAAAGATGTTACCATAAACCCCTGGATGGACTATGCTTTTGTGTCCAGCACATAGAGAGTTCACTGCAATGAAATAGGCAAGGCGTAGTAAAAAAAAAAAAAAAAGACTGCATATATGGCAAAGATTAACTTGACAGATAACACAGCATGATATCACAGCACAGAATGTTATCTTCAATTTTCAATGCTTTTCACTGGTCATTATTTAGAGATAAGAGCAGATAATACAGCAGCTAAAACTCTGTTAAATCCATAGGACTCTGTAGTTCCGCCATTGTATGCATCAGAATATCTTTCTTATGGTGTCCTGGTGAAGCCTGACAGTTTGAATGGAGTCTTAAATCTCCAACATATCAAACTGCTACTTTTTGCCCTATGTGATTCTTGGAACCCAAAATTGAGGTATTCCCGTGAATGCAGAAATAAAGATTAGGGAAGTTCTACACTACACCGATGAGGGGCAAATACCCCGAAACAGCTGTCTGTAGTTCAACTTAACTGGTTTGGCTCAAATCCCTTTTACATTGCTAGCCTCCTGCGAGCTACATGTGAACTGAGGATAACTACATCCAATAGAGTGCGCTGTGGAGCTCTTCAGCTCTTTTTCCATAAGCCTTTGCTTTATGCAAAACAGTCAGTGAGGTCTGAATGGCAAGTAAACCCTCACACCGACCAAGTTAGTGGTTCCTCTCCTCAAGGAGAGATTTTTCCCCTTTCGAAGCCACTCTTGCACTCTTGCCTCTCTTGTACTTGTACTGATGAGGGGCAAATACCCCAAAAACAGCTGTATGTAGTTGAACTTAACCGATTTGTCTCAAATCCCTTTCACATTGCTAGGCTTCTGCGAGCTACATGTGATCTGTGGATGACTACATACAATAGAGTGCGCTGTGGAGCTCCCCAGCTCTTTTCCCATAAGCCTTTGCTTTATGAAATAAAGATTAGGCATTTGTGTCTTGCCGGGATTTCAGAAATCCTGCAGGTAGCCCTGATGGCAAATAATCTCTTATTACTAATCAAGTGTTGTTAGTATCATGTGATGTTTCCCATCAAATGCTGTTAATATCCGTTTTTTACATTGCTGCGAAGATACATAGTGTACATGGAGCCTGCTACCGTCTGTAGTTTGACTATTCAGCTGCCTTTTGTGATGAATGTAGACCAAGATTTGTTAATTATACAGTACAGGAAATCAAGAATAAATGAATGTGAAGAAAATTGCATTTCATGTATACAGTACTTATGCCAGAAATGACACTAATATATCTGAAATCCTTCCCAGTAACTGTCAAATATGATCATTTAGACTTTTCAAGCAACAAAAACTGCATCACTTTTCTGTACAATTATCTATGAAGTGTCTTTGCACCTTGTATTAAGAGTTAGACAGCTGGATGTTAACTATAGAATGATATCTATCCTGCAGGTTGAATGACACACAATAGAGGGGTGGGGGCTAAGTGCCAAAATGGTGACACCTAGAGAGTGTACTCCGTGAGGTTGGCATTTTCCTAACCCCATATTATGCTAATTGTAAGGCGTTTATTACCCACACCTCTTTTGTAGCCTCTTGTTGTGAGAAAGGGGCTTGTTTGTGCTGATGAGGTTGTAAGAAGAAAGCAGGCGAGGTTGTAAAGTCTCAAGAGGTTGTTAATATAGACTATAACTATAGAACAGACCACCGAGGCTACCAAAGAACTGAAAAGAGGCAAGGCAGCAGAAATTGATGGAATTCCACCTGAGGTTTGGATCCAAGGTGGCTCATCGCTACACACTGAACTCTTTTTTTTTTTTTTTTAAACACATTTTTATTGAGTTTTCAACCGTCATACAAAACTCTGATATGTTGCAGATAACAAATAGTAATGAAAGTTCTCCAGGCCCGCGGCTGAAATATGGCATATACACATACAGAGCTCAAAAAGATATATAAAAAGGAGAACATAAAAGACATATAAAACATATAAAAACAAGTTAAACCTACAGAAACAAGCAATGCGTATCCTAATAGTACAGAATGCATATGCGACTCACCAGCCTGTTAGACAATAGCATATATTTCCATACAGAACAAAACAGTGTCGTATTAGCTTGACACCTAGACCTGCAGCCTCCCCAGTGTGCCACGTATCCCCTCCTTGCAGTACCAAGCCGTGAACTTGAACGTTTGCATAAGGTCTCTTATTTCCCTATCGGAATAGTGGGACTCTATAAAGACTCTCCAGCGCCTAAAGAACCCGGTGGTGCGTATCTCCTTCCGCTCTCCATCTTATCAGCTATGAGGTATGCCTCCAATTGTTTTATGACCTCGGAGGTGGACGGGAGAGAAGGCTTCAGCGACATCCGCAAGAGGCATCTTTTTGCTATTAATAGCACAATGTGTATTATTCCCGGGTAATTTGGGGAATAAGATGCATCCTCAGAGAAGTCTCCCTCGCCCGCATCCGGAGGCCTGGGGCAGTGGAAAATTAGAAGTTCATAGTGTTTTTCCAGAGCGACCCCAAAATGGAGCTGTATATATGTAATGATGATGTCCCAGAAGGTTTGTGTGTGACTACACTCCCACAAGCCATGCCAAAGATCTGTTTTGTGCATTCCACACTTGGGGCAATGCTGTATTCTATTTGGGAAATTCGGAGATGGCGGGAGATTGAATGCATAAATGGCATTGTGTATTATTTTAAAATAGGTTTCACACCAGGCCTCACTAATAATGTGTTTGCGGATGACCACTACTCCCTTGGGGATCAAGTCTGAGACCTGCTCGTTTCCCAAGCGGTGTCGCCAGAAATGAAATGCCTGAGAAGATACTTTCTTTCTACACCATCCTCTCATGTCAGAATAAAGTCTCGAAAGACTACAGGAGTCCCTGTGTGAAGCTACAAATATGTCAAAAGCATTCAGGCTAGTCTCTTTGGATACATCTTTTAGCCTCCTACTGCAAAAATAAAATAGCTGGTAGGCGGCCAGAAGGTGAGATCCAGGAACGGAAAATGTATCTAACATCTCAGAGGGCTTCAGCCATCTCTGGGATTGCATGTGAATCAATTGACCTGCATTTTCCAGACCCCGCTCCCGCCAGGCTCTGAACATCGGGTTACTTTGTCCCAAGGGAAACTCCGGGTGTCCCCAGATGGGCATATTTTTAGACATGGTAAATGAAAGGCCCAGTCGTTTCCTCACCTCCTTCCAAGTTAATATTGTATCCCTAAACAAGGGAGACAATTTGACCATAGGGGGTAGCTTAGGGTATTTGCTGTGCATTAAAGCTTGTGGCTTCCAAGGAAGCATCAGTTCCCTTTCCAGCTCCCAGTTAGAGAAACGTGAGGACCCTTTGAGCCAATCAAGCATGTGTCTGGCCAAGCAGGCCAAGTTATATCCTCTGACATCGGGTAGATTTAGTTCCCCTGCCCTAACTGGAAGTATTAACTTATGTAGCGCAATCCGGGGTTTTTTCCCGGCCCATATAAAACTAGAAAAACAGGAGTTAATTTTATTGATATCCACATGTTTGAATAGGAAAGGGAGGGTCTGTAGGGGGTATAACAGCTTTGGAAAGCACACCATTTTTTTATAGTGTGACAGCGTCCCGCCAGTGAGAGCGGCAATGAGGTCCAACGTTTTAAATCCTGGGAGATTTTGTGGATAAGGGGGGGGGGATGTTTAAATTGTATACAGAGTCTGGTGTCCGGCCAATTTTGATACCTAGATATGTAATATACTCTTGGACTCGTGTGATGTCTAAGTTCATGCTTTCCCGTTGCGGCCGTGGCAATTTCCGGCCAATTTCTAGAAGTTCACTTTTAGCTACATTTATCTTATACCCGGATAAATTACCAAAGTGTTGTAGAGTGTCCAGAACTTTAGGAAGGTGAGCCAGAGGATCAGACATGAACAGAATTAGATCATCGGCGAATAGGGCAGTCTTTGCCACTTTATCCCCTATCCTAATTCCTGAGAAGAGATTAGAATCTTCCAACAGCCTCGCCAGAGGCTCCAGGGCCAAGTTGAAAAGTAAGGGGGACAATGGGCATCCTGTCTCGTCCCCTTCTGCAGCAAGATCTTCGTGGAGAGGAAACCCCGGGTATGTATCTGGGCCGTAGGGGCATCATAAATTGCCGATAGAAAAGACCTGAACGCCTCAGTGACTCCCATGGCGTCCAGGACAAACCACAGCCAGTCCCAGCGTACGTTATCGAAGGTCTTTTCTGCATCTAATGCAACCATAACAGGCTGTTCTCCTGGCAGTGGCTTGTCAGACCCTTTCCAGAACCGCTGGCACCTTCCGGATGTTACCCACCGCTGCTCGCCCTTGATGAAGCCTTTCTGCGAAGACCCAATCAATTGAGGCATATATTTCGCCAGACGGTCAGCCATAATTTTGGATAAAATCTTTTGGTCAATATCAATAAGGGATATGGGTCTATATGAGGCCGGGAGTAGTGGGTCCTTTCCTTTTTTGGGAAAAATTTTAATAAAGGCGTTCTTTGATTCTGGGCATATTGACCCATTATGGAGGATCAGATTATAGTAAGCTGTAAGAGTGGGGGTGATCTGATCAGACAGAATCTTATATATCTCTCCCGAAAACCCATCCGGTCCTGGGGCCTTGCCTGCCTTTAATTGACTGATAGCCATCTTAACTTCCGCTTCAGATATGTCAGCATACAGGTCTTCCCTCTGGGAATTTGAAAGACACGGTAGCTTAATTTTAGAGATAAACTGTTGTCCATCTGACGCTTTTAATCTCCCCTCAGATGAATAAAGTGAGGCATAGAATTGCCCCAGGGTAGCGTTGATCTGTCCAGGGTCCGAAGTAGTATTGCCCTCTGGCGTACGGATAGCTTGGATGTGAGTAGGTTTATAGGCCCCCTTCAACAACCTTGAGAGGAGTTTCCCAGACTTGTTCCCGCACCTGAATAAGGTCGACTGCAGGTGAGACCTATGCACTGCCTCCCTTCGGTCTGCCCATAGGTCAAACTCTCGCTTGGCCCTCTTCCAGTCCCTAACGGATGAATCTGAGCCATTCCCGAGAAACGTTTTATAAGTCACTCTAACTTTCTCCGACGCTTTAAGGTACGCATCCTTCAGTTTACGTTTGTACGCGGAAGTGTACGCTATTATCTTACCTCTAAGCACCGCTTTGGCGGTAGCCCAGTATAATGAGGGGTCGACCTTGACCTCCCTTGTCCCCTTATAGGAGTGTCCCTGAGGCATCACCTTGATACCCATGCCTCCCCGCCCCAGAACCTGAATCTTGACGAGTCGAGAAGTCCAATCTCCTCAATCCGGGCTAGCGTCCCGTTGCTGCCCTCTTCTCGGTTGACGACATTCTTTAGGAGAAAGTGGGGGTGGTGATGGGGAGGGTGAACGGGCCCATGGAGCATCCCTTTGCCTTTTCTTAATGGGTCCTGCAGAATCAGAGGTAGGCACCGTAGAAGGTTGAGTTGGTCTGGAGACTGGGGACTTCTCTGAGATTCAGTAGGTCACGTAGGTTTTCCTCTGCTTCCACAGCCGAGTTGAAGAATCTGGGAGGGCCTTCTGGATCCAGCACCTTGAGGGTGGCTGGGTAGAGGATCTGGAATCGGATCTTTCTTTGGAAGAGAGCCGTGCAGAGCTTACTAAAAGCGCATCTCCTCTGCGAAACATCTGCAGAGAAATCTTCAAATAGTAGCACTTTGTGTCCCTGCAGGAGCAATGGCTTGTTGAGCCTGCGATACGCTCTCAGGATGTCAGCTTTATCGTTGAAATCAAGGAATTTCATTATCACAGTTCGCTTTTCTGACGCTGTTGGGGTTTGGCCGAAGGGGATGAGTTTCCTTCAGGTCCTACCCGGTGTATTCTCTCAATGCGACATCTGTGATCGAGTCCCAGGGCTGCTGGCAATTCCTCCTGGCAGAGCGGTTGTAGATCTCGTTCTTTGAATGATTCAGGGAGCCCCACCAGCCTCAGGTTGCTCCATCTGGAGCAATTTTCAAGGTCTTCGATGCGTTCTTGTTGCACCAGCTGGGCTTTGGCGCAGAGTTTCAGACGCGCATTTAAGGTGCTGTTGTCAGTCTCCAGATCGTTTATTCTGGTTTCTAACTCTTCCAGTCTGGCAGAGTGGGCATGGACGTCTTGCTGTAACTTGAGCATGGAAGGCTGGATAGTGGATTCAAGAGCCGCCTGCAAGTCTGGGGCTATTTGCCTTGCCACTTCTGTGGCTAGTAACTTGTAGTTAATGACAAAATTGCTAGCAGTGTCCTGTAAATACTGGGATTCCAGGTGTACAGAGCCAGGGGATGAACTGGGGTGTTCCATGGTCACCACAGTGCTCCTCTTCTGCCTCTCTAACTGGCATCTGACTTGAAGACGCCATCTTGTGTGTATCATGTATAGGATCTCTGGCTGCTCCGGCATTCTGAGCGCTGCGAAGCAGATATTTATCTATATTTATATTTGTATTTATATTATATTATATTGTATTATATTTATTTATTTATTGGGGTGAGGTAAGGCCGTTTTGCATGCAATCAGTGACCTCCAGCAAAGTCTAATGCACCCAGGTTGCGGTGACTCTGCTCAGCCGGTATGTGGGTTAGGGGATGCAAAAGCTGTGTTACTGCGCACTGGCAAGGCACTGCAAGCATCTCCGTTTTGAATGCAGCCTGTTCACGTCCGGCCCCCGCGCTGCGAGACAAACAGCCTCCCTCAAGCGGCTCCGGCAATAGTGGCTCTCTATAGCAGGACTCCACGTGGTGTGGAGTGTGTGGTGTACAGCCCGCAGTGGGCAGTCCTGCAATGGGTGCGGGCCTGTCCCGGTCAGCCTTCCCGTGTGGGTCGTAGAGAGGCTGCCTGAAGGGATCCCTTACCGCGATGTGGGTGCAGGCCCTCCCGGCTTGTATCTCTTCTCCAGGTGATGGTCGGGCGGTGGTAGCTGCGTGCAGGCCATCACGCGCCAGCCAAGTACGGGATCCGCGGCCGAAAGATTCGTCCGGTGTGCGGACAAGCTGCCGCGCTGTATAGTGTCCGGTATGTGCGCACCACTTGTGTCCTCCGTGCGGCGGTCAGGCGCAGGTAGCTGCGTGCAGGCTGCCGCGTGTCAGCAGATGCGGGACCGCGGCCGGGAGCTCCGTCCGGTCTGTGGGCGAGCTGCGGCGATATCTTGAGCCCAGAGTGCAGGCGAAGCCCCGGGGATTTCAGCGGCCAGTCGGCGCTGTAAAAACAGCTGATTGATGGTATTTATCCTGGCGGGTGCGCGCGGGGGGGGGGGGGCCGATGCGCTCTACCTCCTCATGCGCTGGCGCCGGAACCGGAAGTCCACACTGAACTCTATCAGGTCTTTGCTGCCGGGAACATGGTAAGTTATCACAGGACCTCCGAATAAGGGTAAAAAGGCTGGATTGCTCCAACTATTGGGGATAGTCCTACTTTCTAGTACAGGAAATATAAATGAAAAAGGTTTTCCTGAATAGACTGGTTCCCATTATAGAAAAAAATATTTCTAGATAGCCAAAGCTAACAGAAGTACCATCAATATGGTATTCATTCTCCTACAGCTTCATGAGAGATGTAGGTAACACGAGGAACTTTATCTGACTTTTGTCGACGTCACTAAAGCATTTTACACTGTGGCATATTATGGCACAACTGCCCTTCAAAACTTCTCAATATGACCATCCAACTGTATCAAGACCAGTGTGTACAAAGTAGTTGTAATGAAAATTATTTTATAGCGCTCAAGGTTATGGATCATCTATTGCCGCCACCTTTAACTCCTCAGGCTTTTCCATCACCACTGCCTCTTTACCATTCTCAATACTCGTTTGTATGACTTCACTGCCAACAATGAAGTACTGAAACTGACAGAAGTCACCAGTGTTGTAGCCATGATGTTGAAGATGCAACTTCGCTGGGTAGGACATATCCTAAGTATGGAGAATCACCGTCTGCCTGAAATTGGGCTGTATGTTGAGCTCAGAATTTCTCACTAGTATAGAGGGGCACCAACAAAGAGGTATAAGACTCTCTGAAGAAGACCCTTGAAGAATGCCATATTGAGCTTAATGATTGGTCTGCTTTAGCCCAACCACAAAGCCTAAGGGCACATCACCCTTCAAGCTGCCCTCTTTTTGAGTATGCTCTCTCAGGGCTGCTCTCGAGGACAAAAAGAGGCAGACAAAGAACAGTGACAGTGCAGCACCAAATTCTGTACAAACTTTCTTCTGTAATTCCTGTGGCTGGTTTGCCTTTTCCAGAGTGGACTCACGGACCAACAGTGAGCCTGCAGTAGACCTGGACAGGCCACTACCTAAATCTTCATCTTCCAAGCCATGATGATGATATTGACAATTTGCCAATTGTGGAAAATGCTAAAAATACTAATCAAGTAGTATGTGTATACATGGTGGTTTAATGAAAAAAAATATTTGCAAAGGTATTCCTATGATGTTTTTTCTTGTACTTGGCATGTCTCAGTTGTCCAAAAAGAATGTGGTCCCTTTCCTCATCTAAATCGCCTATTAAAATGGGAATTTGGATCTCCACTAATGTGACCTGTAATAATAAACTGAACATTCACTTATTCTAGCACAAGATCAATGTGTGCTACAACCAGTCCACTGTCCAGTTTTATTTCCTCTTCTGGGGAAAGCATAGTCAACCTTAGCAATTTTTGCTTTGTATTTTGATATATTAAGACTATTTGCAGCATATTTTCTTATAGCTAGTACATATATTTTATTAAAAACTTTTAAAGGTTATATCTGCTTGCATGGGTGAATAAGTAGTAAGAAACTAAGAAATGCCTACAAGTTTGCTGGTAGTGTTGTGAGGACCTTTGTACACAAGACTGTAAGGACTTTATAATCAAGTATGTTGGCAAACTTGCTATATATTTAGTCGCATTGTGCTTCAAATTTGGTGGGATTTTAAATTTGAGCCAGACTTAGGTTATTTGATTCAGGTTGGCTCAAATTGAATTTTGACAAAAATCACAAAAAATATCAATCCTTACCCTAAGCGGAGATTTTTATTTATTTATTTTTTTTTAATTTTTTTTTAGAGTTTTCAGTGCTCTCAGTCCAGTGGCACTCCTAGTGTGGCCTCCCTTCCGGTCCAGTGTCACTTCCGGTTACCATAACATAGGGTCTAAGTTATAGAAACAGGAAGTTACATCTCACTAGAAGTGACACTGCAGCGGGAGCGCCACTGAATGGTAAATTAACCCCTAAAATACAATAAAAATCCTAACCTGATCAAATTTAGAATTAAAGGGGTTGTCTCACTACATCGATTCATCTTACCGCAGTCCTGTTTTCTTGGTTTAATTTTGAATTCAGGGGTGTGTTTACTGGCTTCCACAAGGCTGCAGTAGAAGCCAGGTCTGTAGCTATAGCAACATGAGGAGCTGATACAGCCCATACAAGAGGGGATATCTAGGAATAGGTAGGACACGGTTAATGGACATATATTGCAAAGTGACTTGTTTTTCCAAGATCTTTAACATAAAAGCAATCATTGTAGTAAGACAACCCCTTTAAGGCATTGGTTAGAGACAACGATAAAGTTATAGAAAAAATTTGGGTCTCGGGACATTCCAAACTCGTATCTTCACAAAATTGGGCCAATCGAACAAGAACAAGGTCATGTCACCAAAAATTACTTATTGTTTTATGTTAAACATATTTTTTTTAAGAATTTTTTTTTTATTTTCCATATCACTTTTATTATTTTTAAAACATTCTTAAGACCTGCAGTTTGGTCACTATGCTGAATAATAGTTTGACACTTCCTGTTCTATAGAGTGAGATTTTCAGTAGTCTGCACATAGGGTCAAACTGAAAGGTGACGCCAATGTGTATAGATAACACAGGATCCATAAGTCACAATAGGAGATGTCACAGCTCCCCCTCCCTGCACACTGACTTTTTCCCAGGTGACAGAGCTTGACTAGAAAACTCTCCTATAGAAGTCAGTTGGTCTGCTCCTGTTCACAGGCTCCTACGCCCATCTAGCTGCTGTAAATCATCTCTCTAAATGCTACTAAAAGCAGTGCAGGCGAGAAAGCTGTCCCCCACAATCACATACAAACAACTGAATTGAGAAAACTACAATCAGAAAATAAAAACTGCTAAGAAGAAAAAACTATTTATCAGTATCTTATTTTAATTATTAAAAAAAAAATTGCCGACAGATTAACTTTAAAGTAGTGTTGCCACAAAGTCATTTCAAGCCTGTTTTATCCTGCTTCAGCTTTCAGTGTGCCTGTGGCACCATACGCCTGCCTGAGCCCCCATACGCCTGCCTGTGGCCCCCATTCGCCTGCCTGTGGCCCCCATACGCCGGCCTGTGGCCCCTATATGCCTGCCTGTGGCCCCCATTTGCGTGCCTGTGGCCCCCATACGCCTGCCTGTGGCCCCTATACGCCTGTGGCCCCCATACGCCTGCCTGTGGCCCTATACGCCTGTCTGTGGCCCCATACGCCTGCCTGTGGCCCCCATACGCCTGCCTGTAGCCCCTATACGCCTGCCTGTGCCCCTATATGCCTGCCTGAGCCCCCATACGCCTGCCTGGGCCCCCATATGCCTGCCTGTGGCCACTAGCTATATACATGCCTGAGCCCCTATAGCTATATACCTGCCTGTGTGCCCCTATATACCTGCCTGAGCCCCTATAGCTATATAACCTGCCTGAGAGTGACCCTATGTCTATATACCTGCCTGAGTGCCCCTATATTTATATACCTACCTGTCTAAGGGGACAATATACATATACCTGCCTGACTGAGAGGGCATATCTATATACCTGTCTAACTGAGGGGACTTATATACCTATAATTAAGGAGTTACTGGAAATGTGAGGATTCTAAGATATTTGTGTCCAAATCTGCAGGGACGAATATTGGCCGGGAGCAATGAGCATGAAGGTGTGAACCGGATGGAGAAGAAAAGGGAAAGTGAACGACCTGATCAGAAATGATGTCTCTGGTCAGTACTAAATGTAACTGCAGTGTAATCCACTTATAGTCTGCAGAGCGTCTACATACAACTAGTATCTACCAACTACAAGTCACTTGTAATGGTGTGGTATATTGTCTGTAGAGCCTGTGTACAGCTGTATTGTCACATTGGGGGTCGCGTTTGCACAGGGTCTGGCAGGATTAATTTAGCCTTAAGTAGTAATAGTTTTGGTCTTGGTTTTGTAGGTTTTTTTTTTAGTAACAATCATTCGTGCCTGTAGATTGCTCCATGTATCGGTGGAATTATTTGGTGACTTATTTAGGGGTATTATCCTGTCATATGGAGGTGAGCGATTTTAGAAACGCAAATTTGTCATGTGCTGATTTTCATTGTGCAGTGACTAGTGAGGAGATGGACTGGAGCTATGTGGAAATTGCAGAAAATATTGACAGGACCTGTCGCACGGGGTGAGAGGAATTAGTGTGGGGGGGGCATTTTTTGGGAAGTAAGGGGGGGGGCGCCAGTGGCTGTACTTGCCTAGGGTACCAAAATGCCTTGTCCCGGCTCTGCTTGTGAGACAACCCATTTAATCAAAGTGGAGAAGAAGAGAGAGGCTGCAAGCAGATATAGGAACCTGCCATTCTAGGTCTAGTTATTGTTCCAGTCAAAATAGGATCCTGTTACTGTTTCAACGTAAAGGAATTATCTGCACACCAACCGGCAGTGAAGTAGAGCAGGCTAGAGGCAGATCATCAGTTTGGATACTCACAAGAGAAAACGCAGAAAAGCAAGTAGACAGAAGAGAGAGGGACTGTCTCCAGATGCTAGGACCTTGCACTGCTAGACTGGGATGCAGTAATAGAGATAAAACAGTTTCTAGATGCCAGCACCTTGCACAGCTGGACTAGGACATGAGGAGAATGGAGAACTGTTCAGAAATGGTAATAGAAAGAAGACCGGAATAGATAGATGCCAAGGTACAACCTAGTGCTTAGGTATGTACGCTATCACTGAAGGCAGGTGTCTATAGCAGCAGAGGAAGTTCTGTACCAAATGTATTTTATGTCTACATGTGAAGTGAACTTTATTTGTGATGGAGTAAGAAGAATTGTGAGCAAAGCCTGCAAGACCCCAAGCTAATAGTCTCTGTAGGTACTTCCTCGCTGGTGCACTACACTCACCCAACGCTCCCAAACCGGTAGGCCAGGCGCTCTCAGAATCCACATACACATTCTCTGTTCCTTCTTTCGCCACATAGTGAAAATATAGTGGTAGAAAACAATTGTACATTGTCTCTACAGACATAGAGGTGATTACAGTGCAGTTACAGAGCATCCAGTAACTCACAGGAGATTTCTTCTCTAATCCCTATTGCAAAATGGCATAACATTTATGAATACGATACATACCTTCTTTAGCCGCTTGACCATGAGGCTCTCAACTGGACCAAACTGACTACAGAACCTGTATGCATACTTTTTATTGTAAGATTGATCCGATTAAATCCTATTCTGTAGGTTCTGTCACATCTTGTTTTTAGCTATCATAAAGTAATATGTCGGGAGTATACCGTATAACGATGTCCATGAGGCCCCCAGTGCTCCGAGCATATGCCAAAACAGGTGTTCTTCTGGTATATATATAGTATATATAAATATATATATATATATATATATAATATATATATATAATATTAATAATATATATATAAATATATATATATATAGCGCGAATATGTTTTGTTGAAAAAAACTGGCCATAAGTCGCATGTTGGTAGTGGCAGTAAAATACAAGCACAGTCCGATATCAGCAGCACACTGCTAGCACTAAAAAACTGTCAAAAGAAATGTAGGAATTATTGGAAAAGCTTTCCTACTACTTTGTAAGAAAATTTGAGGTTCTGAGTTTACATTTGTGATTAAAACTGTGTAAGCCCGTCCTGCCATCTGCAAAGCGATCTCAATACAGGTGGGAACCTATGCTATATGTTACCTCTCTTGGTGCCTGTTCAGACCTCCACATTTCAGGGAGAGTAGAATCCAGCTACAAGCTACTCTGCATTGATTTGAAACCTGTGCAGGTTGGTGGAGTGCAAAATCTAAAGTGGGGCAGAAATGCTTTTTCCAAAAATATCTAATGTTCTTTTTGATGTTTAGTTCTATTTTAATGTTTAGACATTAAAATAAGTGGGTTTAGTCCAATCAAAAATGCTGAAATGTGATATTAACATTACTAGGGCCCTACAATTCCGCTCCCTACAGCTGATATGTCTCTTTTATTCACCTGCAATGATGATTAGTAAAAATCCGGTTTAGATAAAACTCTGGAATCACATATTAATCAGCCCTTACTTGTGCTTCCCAATCATCCTGGCCAATCTGTGCAAACCAATTAATGATTTTTTTATTATCCCTTCCATACATCTCTTAGATTTTGCTTCTCCATTTGTCTGCTTAATATTCCCTTATTGTGGTGTTGCCATTTAACACCCACAAGCCCTTGTAGTTGTGATCTATAGACTTTGCTTCTTTTAGTTAAAATGTAAAAAAAACAAATTACATGGCAGCTCCTGAGTCCTTACACTGTAAAGGTGACCACAAGATTAATGGACTTATTCAGAATTGACTGTCCCTGTATGATTAAGTACATAATACACAGCTAGAGTAATAAAGAATGGTAACCCGACATAGTTTGAGCATAATGTGATGTGAAGTATGTTCTTTATATTACACAATATTACAGGCTAAAATATACATGTAGAAAACATGAAAGAGGTCTCAGGCCCTGTACATACTTCCAGTTTTTACTAGGTTTTTAGGAAGCCGCATGAACTCTGTTTAAAAACCGTATGCCATTAATTTTAATGGGAATTTGTGCTATCTATTAATCCCATTTTAATAGTTCTAACACATGGTCAAAACTAACAGGGATCCTCTGCATACTGTACAAAAGGATAGTGGTTGTCAGTAGACAAACTGAAGGGTAATCCATGTCCATGGCCATATTGTGTGGAAAGCGAGATATATATTGCATGCAGTGGCAACTGATCCACTATAACCTTCATCCTAAGTTTGTCAAAATACAAAATTGAACTGTTTCATTATTAGTTATACAGAATCGATTGAACTAATCAATAAAATAATACTTAAACTTGTCTAACAAAGTGAATCTCACATTGTGGAAACAATCTTTAATGGATTCATTATAAAGCAATGTTGGAATTATGTGTCTCCAAAATATTTCACTGTTCAAACTGCAAGAATCATCATGGTTCAATCAGGATAACAAGGTTCACTTAATATATACATTTAAACAGACATTATATATTATAGTCAGTTCTGTACATCAGTAAGAGCATACATTGCATATCACAGCAAAACAAGTGAAAATGCTAAAAAAGCAAATTCTTGTCTCCAGACTTATACCAGGATACCTTTTTTTGTAAGAGTGTGCCTATATCGTTCTCTGTAATAATTCACAAAAAGGCTTGAACTATAGCTGACAATAAATTGAAGTAAATTGTTATAAATGGCAAAGCGATGCTTAAATCCCTAAAGTCCAGCAAATAAAAAATTACTCTTCAATGGCGGCTATGGATGGATAAAAAACAAAAAAAAGAAGTCTATGACTTACCTGTCCCACACCGCTGCTGCTCCAAAATTCCTTGGCAATCCACTCCCCTTCACTTCCGAGTTCTTGTTCCAATAGGCAGAAGAGTCTCACGCTCCATGGTATGTCAATAGAACACGAGCCCCTCTTTTGTGTCAGGACAAGAACCTGAAAATGAAGAGGAGCAGATTGCTGAGGAGCTCCAGAGTAGTGGTTGACATGCGTGGAGAGATGAAATATATTATTTTCTTTATTATGTTGCCCAACCAGCACCACATAGAAGAAATAGTTTTTTTATTTACTGAACAACCCCAAAAAGCTGAAAATGTTAAAATGACTCCAAGTAACAGTAACAGCACACAACCTCATCAACAAGAGCAACCATGACTGCAAGAGGATAGGCAGGACACTACTAGTTCTTTTTAAAGGTACCTCAATAACTTGACAAAAAGAAGAGACCAAGAAAGTAACAGTTTTAACACAGCATCCTTGTAACGGCGAGAAGACCACCCATAATATAATGGAAAAAATACATCCAAAGGTACTGACGCCGGGAGGAAGAATTAACCACTATAACCATGGACAGAGGGAATGTGGCAGGAAAAGAGTGTCATGCAACTGTATTGTGATGTTACTCGCTAGACAAGTGTTTTACCCCAATCTTACCTCCCATAAGAAAAAAAGTCTCCATAAAGAATAAGATGCATCTCCCTGCATGTGTTCTTCACAAGTGGAAGGATAATTTCATAATGGGCTATGCCTACCATTTTGTCAACAGTGGTTTCCTCACCCATGATATACTCGTATTTGTGTATCTGTGACTGAATGATTGGCTGTTCTCCATATTCCTGGTTGATAGCTTAATTGCTAGTGAGCTAAAATAAAAAACAAATAAATATTCACTAATTGGGCTCCGCGTGATCATCAATATTCATTGTATGTGGCACCGAAGTGATAATACTGGGTTTTATATTGCCATACACTTTTATTGGATTTCAACATGCTTAGTCATTTTCCTAAGGTGTATTGCCATCATTAGAGGCATCTAACAGTGGCTTATGATCTCCATTCAGAAGACTCGAATGTTCTGCCGAATCCACGATACAGTTATAATTGAGGGTGGAAGGAGGGGAGATGGTTACAACTAAACGTGCATTCGCCTGAGGTGTAGACCCACATCTCTACGGGTCTACATGCAGTAATTGATGTTGAATCCACCAGCTACATTGTCAAATAAAGCAAATCCGAATTTGAGTCGATGGAAAACAAAATATCAGTATATGGCTGATTCATTGTCTTTGTCAATCTGTTTCGGTGACTTTGCGTTTTCCTTACAAACAACAGAATCATTGCAAAACGATAATAATTTCTCATCTCTATCTACCTTGCGGTTGTTGGAATAAAAACTACCATTCTGAAGTCTTTTCAACTTCACCACAAAACAACCCTTTTAACAACATGAAAAAACAATCCAAACTCCCCCCAATTTATTCCTGCGACTGCAAGTACAGTGGACGAGAGTAATGACACAAGCTTTCTGAGCGTCACAAGAACGTGAGTGGGTTACTGTTACTATTGCTGATCCAAGATAATTCCAGGGCATAAACCTCGCTTGATTTGAGGCTATACGTGATGAGTAATATTTTAAGAGAACTTTTTACCAGATGAAGCTGAAAAATGAAAGAAGTGCCACAAATGACTTGCCAAAATGGTATGATTACAAGCAATTTTCATGGGTCAGGATGATGTTATGCAATCTTTGCCCTAGTTGGCGTTAGCATGTGAAGCCAGCCCATTGAATTGCGCAAATCATAACTCACAATAATAACACCAATGATATACTGTAAAATCGTGTCATGTGGGTTTAGGTTCCTTGTAGCTATTAAAGAATAACTGCCTAAAACATTGAGATATCTTACAAGACAGATCCATCATACAATCTAATTCACTGACGAACCAGGATCCGTTAAAGAACAGTGTCTATAAAATAAATTTTAATATATCAATATAAAATAATATTCAAAGTATAATCAAAAAATCACCATAGGGACAACAAGGGTACAACTCGGGAGTACTCTTACTGAAAAGGTGTCTCACTATGAAGATCATAGTTGAAAAATTGTGGGGACCAAAAATCTACAGGATTGTACGGTCCTTGGTTACAATTGGCTAAAGTGCTCTGACAGTTTTTAGAGAACGGCGCTGGTTTATCATGTTTGCTTAGCCAACTGTTGTTCTGTTTACTGGTCAGGTAAGCATTCTGTCCGTGCCCAGGTCTGCAACATGGTCAAAGGAAAGGCCGTAACGAAGGGAAGGGGCAGGGGGATCGTCTGTGTAATGGCAGAGCAAGGGAGGAGAAGCAGTGAGCTAGTGACATGCAGGGGGGTTTGTGTGTATTGTAGCCTCTTCACTGCTGTCTCCTCCTAGCCTGCCCAATACACACATCCCTGCCCCTCCTCTTAACTGCCCTTCCTTTGCATGGACAGAATGGGCAGTACAGAATGCTTCCTGACCAGTAAACGAAAAAAAAAAACAAACACCGTTGCTATGGCACATGTAAACCAGCCTGTTCTCTATAACCGTAAGCACTTTACCAGTAGTAACCAAGGACGTACATCCTTAGAATTTTTGTTTCCCCACATTTTCAACTACTAATTTCTTCGTAATAGTTGATACAACCCCTTTAAATGTTCAGAACTTATTCTCCATTTGCGTCATATCCAGCCACTATTTTATGTATGATTGAGTGATGTCAATCCCCAAATTGATTGCAAAAGGTCTCCAATCAAGTCCAAAAAATTGGCTTGGGTCACTGTTATGAGGCCATGGAGTGTTTCACAAGTTGTGAGATGATGTGTGGATTTAAGATAGATTGTGAAATGTCCCAAGCATTCAAAAAATTAAAATAGTACGGGTGGGGCTTTGGAAAAGAGCAGTGGTTGTAAACTATATACCTTACCCTCTAAATCCAGGCCCTGGCTTTCTATACCCGTGAGCAAGAAAACCACCCCAAAAAAGGTACACAAATAGAAACTACACTATATTCAACTAGTATATATGCGTTTTATAACTCTGTTCTTTAAGGGATCTGATTCTGCAGCTCTTTATCCTACATTTGGTGTAAGTTTTTGTTATTATTGTGTCTGTCTTAATTCATCTTATTGCTACTACCCAGCCTAAGATATTTTTCATGATATAATTATTGGACAAAATCGCAATCGGGAGAATAGCTTATATTTGTTTTTTTACAGTATTGCTTGTAAGTAATACCTTGAATGCTTTTATTGTATATTTCTGTCATCACCTTAACGGTAACCCCAGATATGATCAGCAGGGCTCTAGGACCCGAGTTGGTTGGCAGTATCGGTATCAGTTCTTTATTAAGCTAATGTCTGTGGAAGTGCTCTTTTATATTCTTGGTCTGGTAAGGACCATTGTATGCCATGTTTGGGATCTCAGCAGGTAAAGTCTTAGATGAAATACACTTCTTAACAAGGATGGATGTCTTGACATGTACACATTATTAATTATTCCAGAATGGAATGCAGGTTTCACAGCTTTAGTAATAACAAAATGCAGTTCCTTCTATTTCCAAGCCACAGAGCAGTATAGATTTCTGCCCTAAAGGACTGGTAAAATCTCATTGTATCCGAAGTATCAAGAACTCTTGCCCAGCAATGTTATTGTTGATACATGATTCTATTCTCACTAAGGAACATCAAGGGTCTTCTACTTAGAAAGAAGAGATGAAAACTAGGTCTGATGTTCTGTATAATTCGGGTTTTTGAACAGACATTTTGCTTCTCCCAGGCTCATCTTTCTCATTGTTGAAACTCCTTTAGATTAAAAACACGAACTGTGAGTCTCCCCCAGGTCCCCATGAATAGCACTCAAAATGCGATGCCATGAACAAGTTTGCGGAGACTCCCTTGGAAGGAGAAGCATATGAATCCCCCCGTAAGTATATCACGCCGGGGGGCATCGCGCTGCTCGCAATTCATCTCATTCCCAGAGAGCGACACCTCAGCCTAAGAGGGAAAGCGAAACCCGCCTGAGATAAACATAACTTATCGTGCCTAATACTTTCCCCCAAGGACACAAGTAACCATATCGACTCTGATCTGCACTCGGAAATCAACAGCTCACTTTCCCTGACTTAGTAAAAAAGTTGTTTACGAGCGTCGCCTACATTTTCCACTCATTTCACATCCACTTCTAGAGAATAGGACGATTGTGCAAACCACTGAATATATGTGCACTTGCCTGAGGATGGAAGCTGCAAGTCGCAAGTATACTGGGAAAAGTACAATTGTTCCTTAACACATTCTGTGCTGGCTTTTATTCTGGCTTCTTTTAGATGCATAGTTTCTTAATTCACGAGTACATACACACGGTCAATGTTAGGTCTCTAATGATGCAAAATGAAGAAGACAATGTGTGGTGTTGAGCTGCACTGTCTAGGCTAATATCTACAGACACTTTATCTTACCATAGCTTAATACTACTGGCTTTGTTACTTTAATATGTCCTATGTATTCCCAGTTATACTGACCTGAAATTGTGATGGATGTATTTCGAATCGGACTGAAAGCAATTAATTTTGGTCTTGATGCACATGTCTGGTATAGGAAACATTTTTACTTAACACCATGGTGCATCTGGCCACTGGCCTGTTGTAGTGAACTTAAACATTTACTTATACATAATGGCTTGTACCAAAAATTGAATAATGGCAAGACAAAATAATAAAGCAATAAAAATAAAAGATTAAATATTTAATTATAACAATTAAAAGAATATACGAACAAAAATGGGAAATCTAAAATGGCAACAATAAAGGCAAAATTGATATAGGAAACAATAGATTTAATTGGTATACATTAATACTTATGTGAATTTCTACAGAAATCTTCACGTCATTAATAGGAAAAGTCATGATTGAAAAGTAAATGTTGTTATTATATAATGTTAAAATAATAAATATTAACTGCAACGGACAATTCTAATATGAATAAAAAATAGGATGCCAAATAAGAAAGATGCATGAATAAGCCCACAAAACCATAATTATAGACATGCGAGGGTAGAGAATAACATATCCATTCCAGGAAACACATCTAACAAAAATAATTCAGGTGCCGGACGTTCATAACATGATTACCCCTAACAGAGAGAGATTCCTCTTCTAGACATAGTGGTATAGAAGTATCCTTGGACAAGGGATGTCCATATGAACGCATAGCTGTTATAAAGAAAAAAAAACATATGCATAATAGCAAATATACCATATGTAAGAGTATATGGAAAAAAAAACTTTTTGTGCAAAAGTAATTCGCACCCTCTTATTCACATATACAATCTACAATCACGAGCAAGTCTGTTATTCTGATATGACGATGTTTGCGCGCGAGTGCCCTAAGCTTGAAATTTTAACTGTCTTTAGCTATGCATAATAGTGGTCCTGCAAGTATTATATAAAATCAACTGATAACTCATATCAAAGATGGCGATTCCACACATCCATGTCTTGTGATCTTGGAGATAATCCAACAGAAACAGAAATTTCTAGGCATGTGCCAAAGGGGTTGTGAGAACTGTTAATGGAGGCCTTTTGTAGAGATCATTACATGTGGTTCTGGATCACAGGTTTTATTCAGTGTAAATATTTTATTTATGAAATATTTGCAATGTTGCCAGAGTTACTCTTGAATTCATTAATCATTTTCATTAGAAGCAAAAATAAAAAGCCAAATATCGTAAATATTCAAATTAATTAGTAGTGGATTCCAGAATGGAAAGTCTTAAAATAACAACAAAAAAATTGTTTCTGGAGACCCCAGTATGCGTAAAGTTACTTTTTTAATCTTCCTCATGTAACATGGTTTTTCAGTGGTTTAAGTTTTTTTTATGTGATTGATAGTATCAGTGTAATTTGGGTCATTTTTCTGTGCAGTTCTCTTAAACAAAACATGTAATGCACCAGTAAGGTATTTTTAATGATGCCTCTATGATGTGATAACGTAAATTGATAATGGCCTTGTGACCATGTAAAGAAGAGAGCATGGGAGTCTTGTGCTCGAAGATGGAATAAGAAGCAAAAATACACGATTCTTATCCATGCCCCCGCGATAATTTATCCGCGGTCGTCTTATTATTTCCCCAACAAAAACACAAGCACACAAAACCTTCAAGCAGTCTGTGTGTTACTAGATACGATAAAATGGGTGTATTATTATTGATCGTTTCCTATATTTAGGCTAACATCAGACCACAGCTTTTTTTCTTTATGACAACAAGGAAAACCACAAAGGCCAGCTTTCTTAAAAAGCGTTGCACACCGCTCTAAGCCATGGGAGACACCCTACATCCTGTAGTTGCTGTCTGCAGGGTTTCCAGCTGTTTTCTCATAAAACATTTTAGAATGTATTTAAATTTCATCGGACGATTAACTATATGCGTGTAAGTGTCCATAAGCACTGGACAAATTGGTGCCTCACTATAATTGAGTAACATCACCGCCTTTAGAGCCTTGTCTAAACCATCTCACCTAGCTCAGCCATATTCTACTTTTGCGCCAGATGAGGAGTAGGCAAAACATCCTTGAAAACAAGCTGTTCTCCAGATGAAAATAACTTGTCAATGCATTAAAAACAACCCTTTCGATAATTGATGCAATGGGTTCATTCTCAGTCAGAGTAGTGACCTTGAAGACTCTACAATTAATAACAACGGGCAAGACTGAGCAAAGGTCCAACGTCTTTTGGTTCTCATGAGCTTTCTAGAATATATTTACAATTTCAGTGGAGCAATCAATGCACTATCTAACGACTGCCTCGACACTGTGATATGGTCATCCTAAATGAGTAATACCACCCCTTTTGAGCTATCCTTAGAGCACATATCCTCAATAGGGTAGACCCAGACTGTTTTATGGTATTCCAGACAAAGAAGTGACAAAAAAAAATAATCCACAAGAAAACCTGCAGAAAAATTATCATGCTAAAGCAACAATACCCTCACTGGCAACTGGTATTGTTATAGCTTTTATGGCGCTATGTTTTCTAGCTTAACAATGTAGGCCGTATTAGTGCTCTATATTCTAAATACAAGCCATCTAATGAACAATGCAGTCTTGAAATGTGGTTTTCTAGGTGCAGATGGGAGAAGCGACTCCATGATTTGCCACAGTGCTATTGGATACGATTTCTTTATGGCACGTGTATCTGCTTTTCCTGTGTCTCTTGGTCTGCCTTGTTGGAGCCAATATAATACGCAAAGGCCACCTCCTCATTTTCATCATCGTCATGGTGGTTTTGATCACTGTCTTCATCAGCTTCTTCGCTGTAAAAAGAGAAGTTTGTTTCCATTGTACTACATGATGGCAATGGTACCCACTATCTCAACTGAACATTTACTGGGCTTTAAGTCTGTCCCACATCTCAAAGACAATGTATAAACCGTAAGTGATCCAATCCCTCAATAGTTTGTGATTGTAACAATTCCTCTGTTGTTTTAAACGGGATGTCATGATAGGTGGGGTTTTCACATTCCTACTTGGTTCAAAGGGGTCTTTTATTTGATCACAAAGTTTTACCATCCAACTGCTGTTGCCCCGAGCAAATCAGCTGGTAATTCATAGGGGAACAGGCAGTAAACACATGCAATTCTTCGTCGCATAGCACGGAGCCGAAGCGCGGCAGATGGAAACCGACGCAGGGCGATCTCTCATGTGAACCAACCGCGCTTCCTCATAGCCCGGAAGTGATAGATCTCACGCTAATTGTTTAGATAGTACCGTCTTCTGGATCCGTACCTGTCGGTTATCAGCCAGCGATACGGAACTACACGCGCGGCGAACAAGTCAACTACGTAGTGAAAACGCCAACAGTGTGAAAAGCCAATGTGCACCACCACAGGAGATATTAGTCATCTGCACAAGTAAGAACAATGTGGACATCAGAATAAATGGGTTTAATACATTATTTTCCTCTTAAAAAGATTTCTACGGGAAGAAAAACATCCCTATGTGTTTTATGTCCTTGATTCAGCTCATGTATTAGTGAACCTCAGTTGCAGTTGAGGCCCTATCAGAGCGATTAGCGTCTTAACATAGGTGAATCGTACATGTTTTGTAGTGTGAATCAAGAGCGTCGTAGTAAGAGTTCTTAATTTGCGGGGCAGTCACGCATAGTCCACTGTATACTGTATGGTAGTCTGTAGAATATCTATTCTTCCCAGCTCGATCCATTTCATTCAGGGAATTCTCATCTGAGATTAAATGCTGTCTGAACCACATGGCTGCTGCCGTGAACCATCTCCCAGCTCTGTAATGGCATTTGTTGAACAAAGATCTAAATCTCTTTCCCTGCATGAATCTTAACGCACTTATGACCCAGTGTAAGGTCAGGAGAAAATGAAATAAAAGGATCCACTGATGGATTCCTGACAAGAAGTGGAAGAAGACACTCAGTAATCACATCTTGGTAACAAAAAAGTCTGATATCACCTTATTGCCTAAGAGCCGTCTTGACCTGTAGAATAAGGACAGTTCTTAGCAACGAAACGTAAGAATGTGCATTCAGGGCTACAATGGCTAAGAAATACCTGAGTTCACATTTAGCTTAATTCCTTTCCTGCTGATTCTATTTCACAGTGAAAGCTCTCAGTCATGCCACAGCGGCTCAGACCAGTGTTGTAAAAGACAATGTTCACAGTAGACTTAAGTGGCGTGTTTTTCCACAGTAGTAGCGAATGGTAGTTTAAGAATATTCTGCAGCAGAAAGGTTCCTCTACTACATTTATAAAGCTTAAAGGGTTTGTTCTCACTACATGATTCATTGTTTAACCTCAGTCCTGTTTTACCTTGGTTTCATTTGTGAATTCAGAGGCGTGGTTTGCTTATGCTACTACTAGGCTGCAGTAGATGGCCAGGTCTGCAGCTATAGCAACCAGTGCTGGCAGCCAATACACGAGAGATCGAGACAGGTCTGTAGCTATAGCAACCTGAGGAGCTGATGGCAAACCATACAAGAGGGGATATCCTCGAGAATAGGTTAGGACAATGTTAAAGGACATATATTGCAAAGAGACTTGTTTTCTTTGCAAGAACTTAACATTAAAGCAATCTTTGTCGTGACAGCACAACCCTTTAAGAATTGTATGACAGTGCGCAAGCTATAACGTAGACAACAATAATGTAGTTGGCTAGTGGCATGAAATTTCCAACACATAACTACAGGACTGTGAAGGATAAATCTTTTTGGTTATCATCACGTTACTGTACATGTTTCTCAGGAAGACACATGGAAACTGTACACAGGATAAATCATAGAACCTGTATTTGATTTTACATTCTACCAATATTGTTTTATTGTTCCGTTTTTGAAGGTACCCTGAAGGTAGTTTGATGATTGCCACACTATTCACATCAATACAGGGTATAGTGTACGGGCATGCATAAGGGTAGGTGTTCATAACATCAGCATGTTTTGGCCTAATTACTGCATTCCTCCGATATTATATGGAAAGATAGACTATAATCTGATTTAAAATAGGAAAAAAAGACTCTGTGCCCTAAAGTCTCTTTTTTGGATGATGACCCACTATTAAAGGGTGTTCAGCAAACTAATAAACGCTTGTTGGGGTTGAGTAAAGATAGAAGGAAAAAAACCCATGTATTTCTTATCCAGCGCCGCTGGCACTGACTCGGTGATTACGTCACTATAATTCGGTCCTTCACCATGACACTCCAGTCAATCACAGGTCCTCGCCAGTGGTTCACGTGCGGTCACACGTGAAATAAACTTCAGCTGTGCGCCACTTCCAACCCCCGGACTAACTGCTGTGGACCACTACTTTTTTTAAAAACAGGTTCCCTACTTGCCGTGATGTCTGTCGCCTGTAGCATGTCACTGAAAATGTATTGGACTCAAACGGACTGTCTAATAGAAGAAAATACAGTTGAAAGAGGGCCACCCTCTCCCCCCCAAAAAAATTATTTGTTTGAGGTGAAAAGGAAAATAAACATTGCAATCTACCACCCTCTCTTTTTTTTAGTTTAGTTTTTTGGTTTCAGTTTTACACTGAATGCAGTTTAATTTGACATATTATCTGTATTCTGCACGTCCATAAGTATACCAAGGAGCCAAAAAATACTTTGGCCCTCCACAATATCACTGCACTCTCACCGTACTGTGCTATGGTGTTTTTTATAGTACCATAATGATTACTGAACTAAACTTAGTAAACAAACCAAACCAACTTAAAACAATAACAACATTATATAAAGTATCAAATAATACCACCACACCATGGCCAAATAATACCGCCACTAAATCAATAGCTATATTGACTTATCTACTTACGTTACCAGACAACAGATCAATAGACCAAAGACCAATAACATACCCCATATCAACTGACACAGCTTCCGCCCTGCTGCTGCTCACCTTATTGTGTGCCTCCAAACTCTCCACCCCTCCCGCCAGACCTGAGGAACAGGGAGGTGGGATGGAGTTTGTCATACTTCTCTCTTCCACACTGCACAGACCAAGTCATTCCTCCCCACACTCTCCCTCACTTCAGAGGTCCACACCCCTTCGAGGCGCACTCTTTAGGCCATTGGTTCTTCAAAAGTGGAAAGTTTGTAGTTCACACGACCCTACCGCCTTCCGCCCCTACTCACGCTCGCCAGTTTCTAGGATCATTTTTGCTGCATGGCTCCCTCACTCTCCTCTCTACTGAGATACCTACACTCATCACTGGGTGAATTTCAACAGTCCCCATTGACGACCCCATATTCCTCCTTCCGCCTCTCAGTCTCTTTTACCTAACATCTTCCCCCTTGGCGATCACAGCAATTTACATCATTACTCTCACATCACAGCGATGGTGACGCACCTGATCCTGGTCTTTTGTCCTCTCTGCTCAATTTCTAATTTCTAATTCTCCTTATGCGCTTTATGACATACACCTTATCTACTGCTATCAATAATTCTCAGCCTTCTCTGAGACACACCTGCCCATCACTCCGAAATCTCTTGCTCTATTAAAACACTCAGGATTTCTTATTCCTACAAGGAACTGTACATCCTCACTTTTCCCCCCCCAATCTCTCTTCCTCTTCTGTCCTGACCTGGTTTGTCAAGAAATACAATGAAAACTCCTCTCAAACCACCCTGGACATATTGGGCACAACTTACACAACCGTACGCACCAGAGTCAGACCTGCAGCCTTGGCACAAACAGACTCGCTTTCTGCAGTAGATGTTTTCCAGGTGTGCCGAACTTCTGTGGAGAAAGTTAAAGCTATCGTTACAGTATGCAATACTCAAGACTTATCACACTGCGCTCCCTTCACTGCCCAACATAAGAATATATCACCGCCCTCATCTCAATATTACACAATCAGGGCTGTGGATCGGATCCTGCCCATTTTTGCACAGGAGTCGGAGTTGAAGTCGTTAAATGGACTGACTCCAACCCCCAAAATATCATATAAAATTTTCATTTCAAGTTCATAGACAAGACAAGAGGAACACTGGGTCCATGCAGTGCTGCTCCTCCATATCTTCAGCCTCATCACATGAGAGAGTGTACTTGACACTGCACATGGAGCAGCGCAAAAACAGCTGCACATGGTGAAAAGATTCCACTCCCATAGCAAACAGATGGCCAGATTCAGCAAAATTTTTCACTTCATATTTACAATTTATTAAAGTTTTTTTGTGTTCTAAAGCTGCATCCTATAAATATATCTTAACAATCGACAAGCAAAAAGCGTAAATGTTTTGAACTTTTCGACTTTCAGGCTCCATATCTCACCCCATCCATAGTGAGACCCCCATCATATTATAGACAATCATCTTGGCGATCCAGTGCATTAACTTTCTTACCTTCCAATTCAATTTAGCATCTTAGTTCTGCAGATTCTTGTCATGTAACCTGTATTGTTACTGTTTTGCTCCTTGGGTGTGACCAATCTACAGCTTTTTCCTTTGTTACTATAATATTACAACCTTTTTTCACATTTCCCTAATGCTCAGTGTATTATTAGGCTGAATGCCAAGCGAATGGTCGCTGGTTCGAGCAGAGACATGAAGAAGAATTCTTCCCAAGAAAAGAGACACAGCACGCAACAAGCTGCATCAATAGTTACTCTTGGGCGCCAAGGAAATATGCCAAACTGCATCATTATGTAGTGCCACACAGCTGGAAGAATATGAAATGAATCACCGTCCAGAGAAGCCAAGAGGTAGACGTCCATGCAAAATATCAGTCCAATCAAGAATCGGCCTCATCCACAAGTTCTATCTGTTTCTTAGCACAAGTACTCTGACTGAGACTATGCTTTCATGCATCGCCCCCCTGGCGAGTAGACTTGGCCTTGTTGACACCAGCCGGTTGTCACTCTGTTACAGACACCTGGCAAGGCCCCTCAACACTCAGCGACATAGACATGGCAGTGGAAGTCGGCTCGTATTCCTTTTGTAATAGTGAGATCAATATACTTCCATGCAAGCACCATGCAACACGCATAACACAGGTCTGGAATGATGGTCCGAAAAAAGATAAAGAAGCCTCGGCTTCAATCTCGTTATAAGAAACAAAGAGTTTACAGAAAAGTAAGAAAAATGTAAGTTTTGGAAAGGGTGATTTGGAGCGATGAGATGAAAGTCAATAGCCCGGGCTATTGAGAAGCTGGAAGAACTGTGAGGTACGGTAGTGACAGAGCCAGAGGATATGGGTGATATTTCACAGTCACAATAGATGTTTTTCTCGATACTTGACCAGGATCGATGGTGACCTCAATGCTGAGCTATTGTAAGTACCACAAGAAGGGGTGGGGAGTTACTTCTACACATGAGTACTATGCGGTATGAAAAGGACGACATAGTGTGCCAGCAGGACAACGAACTGAAGAGACGTCAAGGATTGGAGAAGGAATGGTTCAATGTCAATGAAGTAGAGTTGCTCTATTGGCCTCCACAGTCCCCAGACCTAAACCCGAGTCCAACAATTGTGGGTAGAGTTGAAGAAAAATGCTTTATTCGTAAACCAAATCCAGTCTGCACCAACACTGAAATATACGTGTAGAAGAGACCTGGGATCAGATTTTGTTTAGACATGCTTGAATCTGATCCATGCCCAGAAGATTCAGGCAGTGCTGAACAAAAAAAACAAAACACAGTAACACATGTAGTTACATGACCATAATTCCTGCAGAACCTAAGCAGTCCCATGCTAAAATACACAAATAATGTATGTAATAAGATAGGTAAGATTGACTTGACTATAGAAAGATTGAAGCCTCATGTTTCAACAGCTGTAGCGGCGATGGTGAGATACAGTGAAAGTCAAAAGTTTAAAAACATTGTTTACCACTTTACATGTCAGTAATGTTCCTACCTAAAATAGCTTGTATTTATTGTAATGCATAAGGTGATAAAAGCCAGGAGTTACCATTTTTACTACACAGTAATATATTCTTTCATCGGTGGTTGGAGTCAGAGGTTTGACTTACAGACTCCACAGCCCTGTACACAATAACCCAAAAACAAGAGATTTGACACTTTCCACTCCTCCTTAGCGCCTAAAGCTCACAGGGCCCGGTCACTGAAATCTGTTGCTGCGACAGACCTGGCCACTAACTTCAAGGGGCGAGAAAAATCTTACAGTATCATCATTACATTACACATTTACAGCAAAACATCATATCTAAGTCCCCCAAGTCAATACCCATCCCCTCCCCTCCCACACGATCCATTAGTCTGCCTTCCCCACCAGTTGACCCGACAGCAGCTGAATAAAAAGTATCCAAGGTTTTCATGATTGCTCGCCCCCCTAACCTGCTTCAGTGGATCACATCCCTCCTACACACACACCAGTTTATTTTCTCCAGCTCTCCTCTCTCAACCTAGCACTAACCAATCTTTTAACATACATGTCTTTCCACTTAGGATCTTTCCATCTCCCTTTAAAACACCTATCTAAAACCCCTTTTCATCGAAATCTAAAAGGCCCCTCTGGACCCTCCTTTCGCTGCTCTAACTACCGACCAGTCTTTAACTCTGCCCTTCATCTCTAAACTCCTGGAACGCTTGTCTTCTCTCGCCTAACTGCTATCTCTCTGCGATCCTCTGCGATTCTGGTTTCTCCACCTTACACTCCAACAGAAACTGCTCTATGCTACAAGTTTCAAATGATTAACTTCTTCATATCTCTTGCCGCGTTTGACACCGTAAGTCATCCAATCTTCATGCTCCGTGCCAATGACCTCCAGGACAACCGCTCTCTCTAGGCTTTATCATCTCTGACCAATCCTTCGTGTCTCTTTTCAGGTTCTACCTCTTTCTCGCTCTCTCCTCTCTCGCCTGCTGGGATTCCTCAGGGCTGTTTCTAGTCTGCCTCTCCTCTATGTCACTCGTACATCCCCCCGATCTGCGGGGACAAACCATCAGCAGATCTCGCGCTTTCCCAGTACCATCTGTAATGCTGATCTCGACACTCAATAATAAGCCGCCCCTCTGTACTGTCCGCTGTCTTCATGCACTTCATTTCCTCTCACCTGTCTCAAACTAAACATCAACTAAACTTAACCTTCTGACATCCTGTCATCCTACTAACCAACCCCCTCTGCATGATTGCCTGGTTTCCTGTGTTGGTACTAAACCACTGCAAAGAACAAGGACCTCAGTGAGTTCAGTAGGACCCTGCTGTCTTGGCTTCATACTTAGCTACTGATCTGTCCTTCATTCCCTATTTAAAATACCTAATCCCTCACATGGTGACGAACAAATGGGATGGAGAACAAGGTAGTCCGCGCTGGCCAACCCGAGGAATTGAAGGTCCACTCCCGGCTCTTGTCGAGCTGCACCTCGAAGGCACACAGTCTCCCAGAATTCGTCCTTTTCTTGACTGTGGAAAAAATTCAAACACTCATTGTTGCTCTTATTCTTTCTCTTCTTAACTACTGAGACTTCCTACTTATCGGTCCTCCCTCTGCACGATGATCTTCAGATTACACGTCTTCAAAACCTCCTGTCCTTGCAAGGCGCAATCGCAAAATTTTTGCACGTGCTCGCACCAGATCTCTAGAAAATGCTACCCCATATTGATCATACATACTCACAACTCTAGTTTTAAGTGTGCTCTGAAGACACATTTACTTAGACAGGCCTACCAAGATCCCGTATTTGGTAACTCCCTGCTTGTTTCTGTCGGGCGACGTAGTATCTCAAAACTTCTGTCACTCCCTATGCAGCTCTGGTCGTTGTGAAATAGTATTGGCCCTAACCCTCACAGTACACTGAAACTGTATGTATAGAGATGATACGTATATAGGGTTTCAGGTTCAACAACTTTTTATGATAATCTTCAGCATATTTATTTAACATTCGCTATGTCCCATTATTAAACCAAGCACAACTCACCCCTTCGAGTCCACACCCACACACCACAAACAAGAATTTGTCAAGCTCTTGTGACCGCAACGTGGCCCAGATTCCACGTTTCAGAACATTCCCTGAAACAAATGGCCTCTGGAAACTGTTGCAGGGGCGACATAGCTAATGACCTGATTACGGGCTGGTAGGCCGGCATGTGTGGTGATGTGTCCGTGCGATGCAGGGACTGATGGAAGGAGAGGGGAGCACTAACCCACAGGCCGCATCTGTCCCAGCCACCCAGGACTTGGAGACCAAGCCAGGACACCACCCTCCTACGAGGTTGCAGCGGGCAGGAAACTGGCCCGCTCTCAAAACCGTAAAGCCCCAAACACGCCACATCGGAGTCTTGAAAAGTATGAACGTCACGCACTCATAATCTCTCTTCGCACCCCCCTCATGCCTTACCTCTCCTCTGACACCAGAGTGCACCAGTCATTTATACCCTACCACTAGCATCCCCTACGCTCTCTATTCTCCCAACACCCACCTCCATACATCCAAACAAAAATCCTATCACCCACTCGATTCACCAGAAACGAACACCCCCCTCTTGAGTAACAATCGCATTGTGGACAATTGTCATACCAGCGTGGCCACCCATACCAATTATGATATCATGCCCTGCTCGCGACCAGACAAGATCTACAATACCCCCCTTTTTTTGGGTGCAGTGGGTGAGTACGAAGGGTGAGGAAAAGAGTGCATGGTTGTATCAAATACTGGACCAGCCATGTTAAATAAATATGCTGTAGGATTACATCAAAAGTTGTTGAAACCAATGCCTGCCCACCCATGTTACCGGTTACATCTATATACAGATAAGTGCCATGTGAGGTGCCCAATGTGCAGGGATGATCAGAAGATATAGTGTGAGCGACAGAAAGCAGGGAGTTATACCAAATAGGGAACGTTGGTAGGCCTGTCCCTAAGTAAATGTGTCTTCCAGGGCCGCACATTAAACACACTAGAGTCTTGTGAGTAAGTCTGATCAAATGGGGTAGCATTTTCTAGAGAACGGTGTGCAAGCACGTGCAAAATTTTGGATACAGGAAGGTTTGAAAGACGTGTAATCTATTAGATCATCAGCATAGGGAACCGATAAGTAGGAAGTTACAGTAGTTAAAAGACGAGAAAGAATAAGAGCAACAATGAGAGTTTTTTGACAGCAGAGATTTCCACAAGTAAGAAAAGGGACGAATTTCTGGGAGATATCTTGAGGTATGCAGCTGACAAGAGGGGTGTGAGGGATTAAATATAGGAATGAAGGGCGCAGCTCAGTATCTAGTATGACGCCAAGGGACAGCGAGGGTCTACTGCCTAGAGGTTATGGTAGTACCACACATAGCTCCAACGGAAACAGGAAGATATCACGAGGGGGGTCTTGGTTAGTAGAGTGACAGGATGAACAAGAAGTAGTTTTAGTGATGTTCTTAGTTTGAGACAGAGAGAGGAAATGAAGTCAGAAGACTCAGCGACAGACAAGAGGTGTATTATTTGAGTGTCATTCAGCATATCGAATGTACACTGGATAGCCAAATCTGTCTGGCTGGTTTTGTCCCTCTGGGGGATGTAGAGTGAAAAGAGAGAGGAACTAGAACACGATGCCCTGAGGAAATCCAACAGCAAGAGGGAGAGGAGAAGAGGTAGAACCTGAAAGAACACTGAAGGAGTGGTCAGAGATGATAAGAGCCAAGAGAGAGCTGTCCTGGAGTCATTGGCACGGACATGAAGTTGGGGTGATTAACGGTGTCTAACGCTGCAAGAGATCCTGAAGAAGTAAGCATGTTGAAACCTATAGCTAGAGCAGTTTCTGTAGAGTGTAAGGGGCAGAATAAACCAGATCCGCAAGGATCCAGAGAGATTAGCAGGTTAGGGCGGAGAGAACCAAGCGTTCCAGGAGTTTGAGAGATGAAGGGCCAGGTTAAAGACTGGTCCGGTAGTTAGCAGCAAAGACGGGTCCAGAGAGGAGGCTTTTTTTATTAAAGGGGTTATTGGATAGCGTGTTTATAAGGACATGGGAAAGATCCCATGAAAGACAGAATTTAAAGATTGTAGTTAGGTGAGAGAGAGAGCTGGAGAAAGAAACTGGTACGAGTTTAGGGAGGGAATGTGGATCACTGAAGTCAGTAGGGGGCGAGCAATCATGAAAAACCTGGAACTACTTCTACTTCAGCTCGTCGGGGTCAACTGGTGAGGAGCAGACAATGGACGAGTGGGAGGAGAGGGTCGGGTATTACTTGGGGACTTTAGATATGAATGTTTTGCCTGTAATGATGTAATGTAATGATGATACTGTAAATTTTCTCTTTGAAGTTAGTCGGCCAGGTCTTCAGCACAGAGGTCCAGATGACCGGGGCCCTGAGCTTTAGGGCCTAATGAAGGGAGTGGAAATGTCAAAAACCTTGTTTTTGGGTTATTGTGTACAGGGCTGTTGAGTCTGTAATTATCAAAGCTCTGACTCCAAACCCCGACTGACAAACTGTTAAACTGTAGTAAAAGGTAACATCAAGGCTTTTTTCACCTTATGGATACAATAATCAAGCTATGTTAGGTAGAACATTCACTGACATGTAAAGTGGTTAACAATGTTTATTAACTTTTGACTTTCATATCTACACCATACTCAACCTACAGCTTTGAAACATGATGCTACCATCATGTTATTATAGTTGCAGATGATCATCTTACCTATCTTAATTACTATGACATTATTTCATGTATTATAGCCTGGGCGTGTCAGTAGTGTTCTGCATCACTTATTGCGTCTCATCGCATACTACATTGTTACTGTTTTGTTTTGTATCAGCACTGCCTGAATCCTTCTGGGCTATGGATCAGATTCAAGCATGTCTTAATACAAAATCTGATCCCAGGTCTCCTTCTACACGATCTCAGTGTTGGTGCAGACTGGATTTGCGTTTACGAATAAACACAATTTTTCTTCAACTTTTCTACCACAAGTGTTGGACCTGGGTTTAGGTCTGGACTGAGGAAGGCCAATAGAGCAACTCTACTCATGTCATTGAACATTCCTTCTCCAACTTAGACTGTCTCTTCAGTTCTCGCGTTGTCCTGCTGGAAGCACTATGTATCTCCTTATTCATACCCCATCGACTACTCCAAGTGTATGAAGTAATCTCATCTTGTAGGAATACTTTACAAATTAGCTCAGCATCTGAGGTCTACACTCATCGATCCTGGTCAAGTATCGAACATCTTTGGCTGTGAAACATCCCCATAGTCCTGGAACAAGTCCTCAGGCTTCTACTACGTACCTCACAGTTCTTCACGTCTTCTCAATAGCCCGGGCTATTGACTTTCATCTCACCTTCGTGCTCCAAATCACCCTTCTTCCAAAAACTTACATTTTTCGAGATAACTTTTCTGTACAACTCTTAGTGTAGTCTTACTCAACGAGATTGATGAGCCTCGAGGCTTCTTTATCTTTTGTTTCGGGGACCATTCATCTCCAGACCCTGGTTTTTGAGGTTATGCGTGTTGCAAGGTGCTGTTGCATGGACCTATGATCTTCACTATTACACAAAGATATAGACTATCACGCCCTCCACTGCATGTCGTCGACGTAGAACAGATAGACCTTGTGATGAGCCGACTTGTTGACTGATATTTTGCTGGACGTCTACCTCTTGGCTACTCAATAGACGTATTCATTTCATATTCTTCCGCTGTGAATGGAGCCATCACCATTGATACGCAGTTTTGGCAACTAGTTCCCTTGGCTCCGAGAGAAACTATTGATGACTGGCATGTCTGCTGTGACTTCTCTTTTCTTGGGTAATCTTCTTCATGGCTGCTCGACACCAGCGACCTTACATTCTCTGTGCCAATCAGCCAAATAATACACTGAGCTATTAGGGAATGTGAAAAACAGGTTGTAAATTTATAGTAACAAGAAAACAATGATTGTCCCACCACAAGTCGAGCAAAACAGTAAACAATACAGTTACAATGACAAGCATCTGCAAGAACTAAGATGCTAAATAATTGAAGGTTAAAATTATGCATGAGATCGCACAAGAATGACTTGTCAACATAAAATGAATGGGGAGTCGCTCCCACATGGATGGTGGAGATATGGAGCCTGAAAGTCAAAAGTTCAAACATTCTTACCCATGCTTGCTTGTCGATTAAATATATATCTAGTATAGGATTCAACTCTGTTAGAACAACAAAAAACTTTAATACAAATTGTAAATATGAAGTGAAAAAATTTTGCTGATATCTGGCCAATATTTTTGCTATGGGAGTGGAATCTTTTCCCCCATGTGGCAGCGTTTTGCCTGCCTCCATGTCTCATCATTACACTCCTCATGTTATGAGGCTGAAGATATGGGAAGGAGCAGCACTGGATGGACCCAGTATCCTCTTGCTCTTGTCTCTGCATTGAATGAAAATTTATTATATAGTTTTGGGAGTTGGGTCATCTCCATTTCAACGACTTCAACTCCGGAAAACTCCTGCAAAATGGGCCCCGACTCCCGACTACCCACAGAGCCCTGAGTGTGTGAATATTGAGATGAGGGAGGTGAAATATTCTTATTTGGCGCAGTGAGGGGCAGTGGTGGGATAAGTCATGAGTATCATCTGTAAAGATAGCTTTAACTTCTCCACAGAATTTCGGCACATGGTGGACTGAAATGGTAGGAGGAGGAGAAGGACAATTGGAGCAGTAAGGCACCTGGAACATCACTACAGAAACGCGATCTGTTTGTGCCAAGGCTGCCAGTGTCTGACTTCTGGTGGTAGACTTGTAGTTTCGATAAGTTGTGCCAAGTATGTGTCCAGGGGGTTGAGAGAAGTTTTCATTGTATTTCTTGACAAGCCAGGTCAGGACAGAAGGAGGAAGAAGATTGGGGAAAGTGAGACTGTAGCTAGTTCCTATAGGGGAATATGAAATCCTGAGTGTTTATAAGAGCAGAAGATTTCGAGGAGTTGATGGGCAGGTGTGTCCAGAGAAGCTGAGAATTATTGATAGCAAGTAGTCTAAGTTTAAGGCGTCATAAAGCGCATAAGGAGAATTAGTAAAGAAAAATTAAGAACAGATTGTAGCATAGATGACAAAAGACCAGATCGAGCGTTCCCATCCTGTGATCAGAGAGAATCTGTAAATTGGTGTGACAGCCGAAGGAGAGGATGTTAGCTAAAGAAACTGAGAGGAGCAGGAAGGAATATATGGGGTTTCTCAATGGGATAGTAGAAATCTACCCATGAATGATGTGTAGGTTTATCTCAGTCAGAGAGGATCTATTGAGGGAAGCCATGCAGCAAAATGATCCAGAAACTGGCGAGGTGTGTACACGGGTGGGAAGGGTAGGTCCTGTATACAACTTCCTACATTAATACAATGGCCAAAAGGTCTTGAGGGTGTGGACCCAAAGTGAGGGAGATGTGGGGGAGGAATGACTTGGTCTTCTGCAGTGTGGAGAGAGAAGTATTGACAATCTCCTCCACCGCTCCCTGTCTCTCCTTCGAGGTCTGGGGGAGCTGGTGAAGTTTAGGCCACAATAGCTGAGTAGCAGCAGGGGAAGCAAGTGTCAAGATTGCTAATGGGTATTATTGTGGTCTTTGGTATATTATTTTTGTCACACAACAGTAAGTAGCATAAGTCACCATATGGTTATCTTGATATGTTGGCGGTATTATTTTGCGCCATGGTGTGTGGTATTATTTGACTCTTTATATAATGTTGTTATTGTTTAATGTTGGTCTTGGTTCTTACTAGTTTAGTCAGTACATTTATGGTACTATAAAACACCATAGAGTGGGTGAGATGCAGTGATAATGTGCCAGTAATTTTTTGGCTCTTGTATACTTACTGACCTGCAAATACAGATAATATGTCCAATCTAAACTCTTGCAGTGTAAAGCCAACCAAAAAACTAAACTAAAAAAAAAGAGCGGTGTAATTGCAATACTTTTCCTTTTCACCCAACAAATAATTTTTTTTTGGGGGGGAGAGGGTGGACCCCATTTCAAATGAATTTCTTCTATAGACAGTCCCTAAGTAGCAATAATTTTCAGTGACAGATGCTACAACACGCGACATACATCACGGCAAGTAGGGAACCGTTTTTAAAAAGTAGTGGTCCACAGCAGTTGTCCGGGGTTGAATAAGTGGGCCCGATGCTGAAAGTTTTTTCACGTGACAAGAGAGGGTGTGAACACAGCTACGTGACCACTGCTCCTGTGATTGACAGGAGGGTCATGGTGAAGACCGAATTATAGTGACGTAATCACGAGAACCGGGCCACGGCGCGGACTAAGATAAATACATGTGTATTTTTTCCTTCTATCTATACATCCTTTACTCAACCCCAACAAGCGTTTATTAGTTTCTTCTGAGAAACACCACGCTTTAATCTAGGTCATGCATCATCAAAAGACAGAACAATATTGGCCCAAGTCTTTTATTTTCCTAATTTTAAATCATTATATCCTATATTCCATAAAATAAGAGAATGCAGTAAATAAGGCAAAACATGCTGATTTATGAACACGCTACCCTTAATGCCGATGCCCTACAACTAAACCCTGTATTAGTAATAGTGTGTCACAATCATCAACACCCGTCAGGTACCTTCAAAAACGGAAATATAAAACAAATAATTGGTAGACATTAAAATTCAAATATACAGGTTTATGATTTAATCTCTGTGTACGAGTCCATTGTGATAACAATGTACAGTAAGACGTTTAACACCACGACAGATTCTCCATAGGGTCCTGTTGTTATGTGTTGGTATTAGTATGGCCACTGAGCCACAAGACAGTATTTGGGTCATACCTATAGCTTCGAGAGGACGTGCATACAATTACTGCTTAATAGGGGTTACGCCTCACGTACAAGATTTGCTTTTAATGTGTTACAAAGAGAGTTCTTGCCAAAAAAACAAGTCACTTTGCAATATATTCCATTAAATTTGTCCTAACCACTTCTGAGGACACTATCCCCTGCGAGTGTATGATTCGCATCAGCTCCTCAGGATTGCTATGACATGAGCTACAGAGCACCTGTTTCCATCGGTCCCTCGTGATTGGCTCCAGCACCTGGTTGGCTATAGCTCAAGACCTCGGCTTCTACTAGCAGCCATAAGTAGAGCTACAACGACGCCCTCTCGAATTCAAAATGAAACCACAGAAAACACAGGACTGAGGTAAAATGAATCCAATGTAGTGAGAACACAAACACACCTTTAAATCCTATAACAAATGTAGTTAGAGGAACCTTTCTGCTGCAGAATATTCTTAAACTCAAACCATTCGCTACTACTAGTGAAAAACTCGCCACTTAAGTCTACTGTGAACATTGTCTTTTACAACACCGGTCCTGAGTCACCTGTGGCATGACTGAGACGCTTTCACTTTTGAAATAGGCGCAGTCGCTGCATGAAAATATAAGCAGAAATGTTAACATCAAGGTATTTCTTGCCATGTAGCCCTGAATGCACATTTCTTACTTTTGTTGCTAGAGAATGGTCCTTATTCTACAGGTCAAGAACGGCTCTTAGGATAAAGTGAAATCAGCCTTTTTTGTTACAAATGATGATGTACTGAGTCCTTTAGTCCACTTCCTTTGTCAGAATCCCTCATGGACTCCTTTAATTTCTTTGCTCCTGACCTTTACACTGTCATAATGTAAGGAGTTCATCAGGGAAATGAGATATAGTTTGTCTTTGTTTGCACGAAATGCCATACAGAGGTGCTGAGAGATCAGGTTTCACAACTGCACACCGCAATGTTGTTTTCAAACAGTGAAGCAGAGTTAATCAGAGAAACGTGAGAATGAATACGTGAAATGAAATGGATCGTGCGCTAGGAAAGAGAGTAGTTCTAACGAGCATACTTTATCAGACCTGTCTGCCGAATTACAGAACCCCTTATTACACTCTTGATTTTTCCGACGACAAAAAACATTTACATCACCTAGGTAAAGCTAATTGCACTGTATAGGACTCACCCTGCAACCTGATTCACTAATACATGTTGAAAAAGTGACATAACACATAGGGATGTTTTTTCTTCCAGAAACTAGAGGAAAATCAATGTGATAAACCCATTTATTTGATGTCACATTGTTCTTACTTGTGAATGCCTCGGATATCTCCTGTGGTGGAGCAACATTGGCTTATTCGACACGCGTTTCACACTCCGTGTTACTATCCGCTTTTTAGTTTTCCGTCTCGGGTACCGACAGGACGGATCCCAGAGAGGGCGGATCTAAACAATTAGCAGTGAGATTAACACTGCGTGCTATGAGGAAGCAGCGGTGTTCACATAGAGATCGCCGCTGCGTGTTTTCCCTCCTGCCTGTCGGCTCCGTCTTTGAAAGAACTTCGCATGTTCTCACTGCCAGATTCCCCTAATGAAATTACAGCTGATTTGGTCTCCGTTGTGGCAACAGCAGGGGTAAACTTGTGATCAACATAAAAGACCCCTTCTAACAACGTAAGGAGAGTGAAGACCCCTTATCAATCAACCCTACAACACAAGGAAGATACAATAAAAATATAGGGGTGGATGACTTACGGTATAGCATTGTCTTTGAGAGTGGACCGCTTAAAGCCAGTAAATGATCCGGTTGAATAGTGGTTAACCATTGCCATCAATAGAACAATGGAAACAACCTTCTCTTTTACAGCGAAGAAGCTGATGAAGACAGTGATCAAAAACCACCATGACGATGATGAAAATGAGGAAGGTGGCCTTAGCGTTATATACTGGCTCCAACAAGCAGAACCCAAGAGACACACCCATGGCACCCGCAGAGAGCGTTCACCCTCCTACACCTTTGCGCACAAGCACCATGGACCCCATACCCAATCAGTCTCCATAACTAGTGGCAAAAACAAGGAGACGCTTCTACCCAATCAGCCATCTCAAGAAACCACTTATTTCAGTACTTGCATAGTAAGCATTCTTCTGACTTAGATTCAATGATAAATAGCATCGTAGAGCATAAAACAGCCTGACAATGAATAGGCTAGAAACACAAACAGCATAACAACTATACAATACAAGTATAGGGATTGTTGCTTTAGCAGATAATTTTCTGCATGTTAGCAGTGATTCCTTTTTTTGGTTTAAATTCTGTACATAGAAAAATAATCCGATGCAGGGTAAACGCCACTGATAGCGACAAAAGGGGTGGTTTACACATTAGGATGACCATAATCAGTGTGAGATGCTTATTTGCCTTGATTGCTCCCTGTAAATATGTAAATATATTCTAGAAAAGCTCATGAGAAAAGAGTTTGGACCCTGTAGTGCCCTTTAATATTTGTAGCAGTCCTTCAAGTCACAATCTGACTGACTTAAGCCTTGCAATTTGAAAGTAATAATGCCATGCCAGTTAATTCATCTGGAGACAGCTGTTCTCCACAGTGTATTGCGCCCCCTCATCTGCCGCAACAGTAGAATACTGGCGGAGCTAGGTGAGAGGTCTAGACAAGCTGCAAAGGGGGTTGATTGTCACTACTCATGTAAGGACAGAGGCACCGATGTTCCCAGTCAGGGAAACTGGACTACTTACAGCACATAGTCTAATCGCGATCCGCAGAAATAAATACATTCTAAAATGTTTATGAGAAAACACTGAACCACTGCAAGACAGCAACTACAGGATTAGTATAACGTTTCTTCCCTGGCTTAGAAGGCGGTGTAGCAGCACGCGTTTTAAGAAAAGGCCGGTGCCTTTTGTGCTTTTCCTTTTTTGTCTCAAAAAAAAAGCTGTGGCCTGATGTTAAGCTAAATCATAGGAAACGATCAATAAAATCAATAACATACATAAACAACACGGACTCATTAGGTTTTAAGTTTGCTTGTGTTTTTTTATTGGAGGGGATGGGTTCATGCTTTTTTTTCAAAAACACACCAGATTCTCTCCTATTTTCCTTGATTATCATTATCCATCAAGGAGGAAATCATGTAAAAATACCTTATCGTGCATTACATGTTTTGTTATAAGAAACTCAACATAAAATGGACCCCAAATAAACACTATACTACACAACACATAAAAAAACTCAACCACTGAAAAACCATGTTTACATTTTAGAAATAAAAAGTAACTTTAGATACTGGGTCTCCAGAAAACAATTTTTTTGTATGTTATTTAGACTATTCCCATTCTGGATCACCTACTAATTAAATTTAATATTTACGTATTCTCGCTTTTTAATTTTTGCTTCTAACTGAAAGATGATTAATGAATTCAAGGTAATCTAGCGAGCAAAATCATGTGATCAATATTTTCATAAATAAAAGATAACATCACTGATAAAACCTGTTGATTCGCGACCACTCAGACCACATCTGATCTCTACAAAGTGCTCTCCATAAAGTACTCCACAACCCTATGGCTATGCCTAGAAATTTCTGTGTTAATAATCAGACACAACATTGAGTGAATGACATTTGATATGAGTAACAGTATTTTTATATAAATACTTTCAGACATATTTTGCTATCTAAGACAGTAATTTTCAATAGGGCATTGAAACACTTCATAAAAACAATCATATTTACTTTATATTGTTAGAGGGCCCGAATACTTTAGGCCAAAAAGTTTTTTTCCAATATCTCCATAGCAATATGTATATTTGCATATATATGCATATGGTTTTTTTTCTTATACGCATATTGGTTCTTCCCTGCCAGCCCATTGTCTCTAAGGTCTTCCTATACCACTAAGTAGAAGAGGTAATCTCCTCTCTGTAGGGGTAATCATGATTATGACGTCCGGCCACCCTGAATATTTTGCGAGTTAATGGTTTTCCTATGGTATAGGTTATCTCTAAATCCCAGCATCTATAATTATGTCTTTATGGCCATAATCATCGGCATCTTTTCCATTATTTGGTCAATCTATTTTTTAATTCATAATGAATTGTCCGTTGCACTTAATAATTTATTATTTTACATTATATAAAACACAAATTACACCTTTTCAATCATGACTTTTCCTATTATGACGTGGAAGATTCTGGTAGAAATTCACATAAGAATTATTGTATACCAATTAACATCTACTATTTGTTTCCTATTCATTTTGCCTATATGTTTGCATTTTTAGATTTCCAATTTGTGTATAATTTCCTTTTAATTGTTATAAATTAAATATTAATCTTTTTATTTATAATTGTTTATTATTTTGTTTCGGCCATTATCAATTTTTTGGTACAAGCCATTATGTATAGAGTAAATGTATTAAAAGTTCACTAGCACAGCCAGTGGCTAGAATCACCTATGGTGTAAAAGTAAAATTTCACAATCCCAGACAAGAGAGACAATTACACTTTTTGTGAATCGAAAACTCACAACATCAATCAGGTCTATACCGTGGTATGAACATATAAGTAACAAGCCAGTATAATTTAAGCTATGAGGTAAATAAAGATCTGTAGATTAGCCCTAAAGTGCAGCTAGACACCCCATTAGTCTTCATCTTTTGCATCATTAGAACACTACATTGCAATATGTAAGATGAATAAAAATACAAAAAAGACAAGAATAAAAGCAATCACACAGAATTTGTTAAGGAACAATGCTCTTTTCCACGCGATGATACTGTTCGGCAGCTTCCATCTCAGCACATAATTCATGATTGCAAATCGTCCAGTCTCCTAGATTGGCGAGAAATGAGTTGTGAAAAATTAGAGATAAACACAACATTTTTTAAGAACGGACTTTGAGTCGTGATTATCCGAGAGCAGATCATGAAAGCGCTCCTCGTACTTGTGTCTTGGGGGGAGAGATAGGCAGAAAGGGGTATGTTTTATTCTCATGCGTGATCATCAAGGCAGAGGAATCACTGATGACAAGCAAGCAGTAGGCAACTATTTCAAATTTCCACTTCAGGGAACTTTCCTGCTCATGGCAAATTGAAGAGCATCAGGGGCCGCAGTAAAAGAGAGTTTCACAAGAGCACAGAGAGCTGGGAGAAGCAAAATGTCCTGATCAAACCCAGAATTATACAGAACAGTCAGACTTGTTTCATCTCGAGTGTCCTTCTCCTAAAGTAGAAAGACCCTTGCACGTTCCTTTAGGGAATAGCAACTGATCCAAAATAACATTCTGGCAAGAGTTGCTTGATACTCGGAACAAGTGAGATTCTTACCAGTCCTTTAAGGGCAGAAATTATACGTGCTCATGTGGCTTGAAAAGAAAGGAACACATGGCATTTTGCAACTTACTAAAGCTTTAGTGACTAAACTGCATCCCATGTCTGAGAATTTACTATAATAATGTGTACATGTCCAGGATATCACATATCCATCCATTGTTTAAGAAGTGAAATTTTCATCTAAAAGACTTACGCTCTTGAGATCCCAAACTCATGGTCCACCAATGGGTCTCTACACCAGACCAAGAAATATAAACGAGCACTTCCACACGACATTAGCTAAACAGAACTGAATACCGATACAGCCACCAGAACCCACTCGGGTCCTAGAGCCTGCTGATCATATCGAAGGTTACAGTTAAGAGTGTAGAACGAGACTCTATCACAAAAACATTCAATCAAAAGGTAATTACTTACACGCAACTACTGTAAAAAAAACAAAGTATAAGCTATTCTGCGCACCTGATTACGCGATTGTTGTCCACAATAATCCATATGCCAATGAAAATAGATCTTAGCTGGGTTGTAACGCAATAAAGATGACACATAAGCACAGCACACAATCGATAACAAAACAATCATACACCAATACATAAAAGAACTGCAGAATCAGATCCCTAAGGGGGGAAAAGGGCATGTATTTTTGGTTTTTAATTTTTTTTTTTTTTAAAACTTTTTACATTTTTTTTTTCACTTCTTCTTTTTAATCTTTACACTATTTTCAATTGTCCCTATAGGAGACTTGACTTCAGGGATCTGTAGATTGCAGTTTTTTTTTTAATTTTAAAATTACATGTCTGAATCTTCTTGTGGTAAACTGTCATCCCTTCAGTTTTAAAACAAAGGCTTCTGGGTGTCGGGGAAACCATCAAGCCTGAAATGTTTTTGTGGGGGTTCAAAAGGGGAAAAAGAGGGACCCCTTTTTCCTCTGTTTTTCCCTTTGCAATGGTCGAAAGTGGGCCCAACAGCATCTAAGGAGTTAATCAAATTGAGCCCCGCTCGTTGTCGGCACATGGAGTCAGCTGCAATATACACTGACTTCATGCTCTGATTTTGCTGGCTACATTCATGAGCCTGCGCGGTCTCCGAAAGGTACCTGTGAGTCCTATTGCAGCAAGTTACATGCCATCAGGATGAAGGAGTTAATGTTATGTTTTTAGGAAGATAACTGTTTATTTTTAATTTTTGCCCCTTTAAATTTTTTGGGGCTTACATTTTAACATAAAAAAATTCAATTTCCCACTGTGAATGTTTATTTTATTGCATCTTTTAGGGGCTTTGGAAATTTACAAAAGGGATTTTTATAAAATTTTATAATATATTTTATATATATATAATTATATTTATATATTTTATATTTTTTAATAAAGTTTAAAAATTGAAGCTTCCACCGCTTTTTGTGTGCTCTGGGGGTCGCAGCCCAATGAAAAACAGAGACCCGGGAAAGGTTGTTTGGGGTTTTCATAAAGGGTCCTCCCTTTTGTTTTTTTGGGGCAAAAACCATTAAAACACAAAAACGAAAGCCAGATACAAAAAGAATGCAAACAAAAAAAACCCCCTGCTCGTTTGAGTGGGGCTACCCGTGCGGCCCTCATTTCACCTTTTTTCAGAAAAAACGGCTTACGTGGGTTTGGGGTCCGGGAAAATTTCCCCAGTGAGTTTACACCCCCCCTTTTTAGGCCAAACTCCTTTGGACCTGTATGACAGACAGCCCGGGCGCTAAATTATGACCTAAAAAGGCTACCCCCAAACCCTGGCAGGTGGAACAAGGGGGTGGCCCCCCAACCCAACCTTTGACACCCAAATTGAAGCCGCCCCGGGTTTTGGTAAAAAAAACCCTTTTTTAAATTTTAAACTATGTTAACCACCCAAATGTGGCAACATAACAGAAATGCCCGGTTTCTATTTTCCCAAAGGGCCCCGGGAACCCTTGGTGAAAAGCCCAATTTTCCCTTTTGGCGGGGTGTACGCCAGAAATCTACTGGGCAAACCCCCCATTCCCTTCCCATTGCCACCGGACTTTTCCCCCCCCTTTGGGTTCCAAGCCCTGTGGGGGAGGGCCCCTTTTGTGTTCCCAGGCAAGGGTACGCGACAGGCGTCCGCTTTCCCTTTTTCGGGGAAAACCCGGGGGATGCCCCAAACCCCAAAACCCTTTAAAAATTTCCTTTTAGAGTTTGGTAACCCCTCATCATTCCCGGAAAATTTTTCCCCCTTTTTCTGTGCCTTCCATTTTAGGGGGGAAGGTTTCCTGTGACCACCCCTAAACTTTTCCTTCCCCAATCAGGAAATTTACTTGAGAGACTAAATTTTCCCATTTTAAAAAAGCTAAGCACTCCCTTTTTCGAGGGCCCTTATTTTCTTTTTTTGGTTTGTTTTTTAAATTTTCGGGCTAAGTATTTTAAAAGGGATGTTTTTCCCCCAATCAAATCACCGGGGGACAGTACAGCTCCCAGTCCCTTTTAGAGGCATTGCCGGGACCCCCGAATTCTGCCTTGAATTTCGGGGCACTTAAACCCCGGGCCCTTTGGAAAAAAGCACCTTTCCAAACCCTCTAAAAAACGCTTAAATTGCTTTCTTGTCCCCATTTTCACCCTAAAGGGTTTTTAAAACCCCTTTTGGTGAGGCCCCCTGAAAGGGGGGCGGAAACAGAGGCAAATTTGGCACAAACCTTTTTAAAAATACCCCGGAAAAACCCTTTAAAAAGTTTTAAAAACGCCTTTTTGACAGGGCTTTTAGGGCCAATTTTTTTTAGCCTCGATTTTTTTCCAGCGGGGGTTTTAAAATTTTCCCCCCCAGCCAATGTTGTACCCCAAAACTTGGGGCCTCCTAAATTGCCGGGGGTTTGAAATTTTCTTGGGTTTGGGGTAAAGAACCCGCCTCCCGTTTTGGAGTCCGGGGCCCGTTTGGGAAACCTTAGCCAGGGGGGATTTCCCAAGGCAAAGTGAAAATGACTACATCATCTAAATAGCGGCTGCGTTTTTTTTCTTTTAAGGCCTTTGGGGAAAATTTTTCCACAACCCCCGGGAAAAGTGGGAACCGTGGAGGCCAAAGGGCACCCCCCTTATTGAAAAGGGAGTCGGGTGTAGAAAAAGGGGTTTTTTTTTCCCTGGCTGTTTTTTTAAAGTGGCCCCCTGCCAATACCCCTTTAGAAAGGTCCAATTGGTGTTGTATCTGGGGGGGCCCCAAACCCCTTTCTATAGTCTTTCGACTCTTGGCATGGGGATTTGCTTTAAAATTTGGATATCTCATTTGGGGCTTTCTAAAGTCATTACAAAACCCTTAGGTTTGCCTTTCGGGTTTGGGAATGGGGGACTTTTTGGGGCTGGCCCAACCCCTTCTTTGACTTCCTTTAAACCCCTATGACAACATTTTTTCCCCCTCCTCTGAGAGGGCCTTTCTCTGGGTTTCGGGCACCCCGATATGGTCTAGCCCCCTTTTTGGGCCGGGGTTCCCGGGTTCCCCTTATGTCTTTCCTTATGCCGTGATTTTTAAATGGAAAATTCTGAAAAACAATTCTCAAATTTCTCCCAGAAAACCCCTTCCCCCTTCTTGTTTTGTACTCACAAGGGGGCCCTGAGATACGACTCTGGCAGTCGTTTTTAGGGATTTTTCCTTTGGTTTACACACCGCCCAAGAGCCTCTCTGTCCTTCCGGGGTTTAGTAGATTTTTTGTGATTATCTGGAGTGGTTTTTTTTTTCCCGGCTGATACCCCTTTAAATAGTTTACGCCCCCCAAAATTTTTTCCCCGCTTAAAGGGGACCTTCCCCTTTTTTCCCAAAAATTTTTACTCTCCACCAAATTGGCCCTAGCACCAACATCCGGCCCCTGATTTGGAAAGGGGCCCTTTAACCCTTGAAAACTATTATATACTCTTGGTTTTGGGTTTCCCTCAGCCTGCGGCAAAATCTTTTTAACCCTATCGGCATCACCGTTTGCAAATTCTATCCTCCCATTTCCTTGACATGCTCAATTACTCTGCAGTGGGTGTTTGCCCCTTCTCCCAGGTTTTTTTTTTTTTTTGCTAAAACCCCAAAAACCCCCCCGGGGATGCCTCCCTTTAATTTCCCTTAAAAAGGGGGAAAAAAACCCTGTGGGGGGCCTGGGGGAACCCTCTCAAAAAGGGAGAACATCGGGTCCCAAACACCCGGGGTCCCAGCCTTCCCACCCTTTGGGTCTTTTAAACTCTTTGAGCATCCCCTTAAAGGTTCGTTTAAACCCCTTTCTAAAAGGGCCTTCCGCCCTTTGGGGGGTGATAAAACGGGGTTTTTCGCGGGGCTGTGAAATTTTGTAGAAGGCGACACAGCCCCTTTTGAAATTTTTACTAAAAAAAAAGGGGGGTTCCCCGGGTGGGTTTGGGATTTTTTTGGGGGTTCCCTCCCGGGGTTTTGAACTTTGTAAAAAGGTTCCCCTTTGCAATCCCCTTTTAATGGGGTTTTTTTAAAGTGGGACAACCTCCGGATAAGGGGGGTTGCATAGTTAGAAACAACCAAAATTTTCCTGGGGGCCCTCGGGCCCGATTTGGGGAAGGGGCCCAAAACCAAGGTCCATACCCATTGCGCTAAAAAGGTACTTTTAATTAGGGGAACCCGGAAAACGGGGGGTTTCCCCCGGAATGTGGCCGAGGGGCTTTACCCTGACTTTGGGGACATGAATGAAAAAATTTCTCTACCGCTCTATATATCCAAAGGCCAAAAAAAATTTTTCCGAAAATTTGCGCTCCTTGGTTTTGTCTACGCCTAGATGCCCACCCAGCCTGCAAATTCCCAAAGGGCTCCGGGGCCCCATGCGTACATGTGCTGGGGTACCAAAAGTTTGTTCTACCCCTTTTGGGGGGTTCCTCGGGTTTTACCCTATAAAAGAAAGTTTTCCCCGTAAAAAAAGGGGGGTTACACCAAATTTACACCTGGTTTTTTTTGTGGCCCCCATTTTTAACCTTAACGCTCCCCCCAAGCGTTTGCTAGAAGGGGGATCCCGTAACTTTCTGCCCCCAAAACTACCCCTGGAAAAAATGCAAAAGGGAAAGAAATCAAATTTTTTTTGGGGGTTTCCTCCCCAAATTTCCTTTCAACCCTTTTAAAGGGGAAACTATCAGGGAACCCCCCTGACACCCCCCGGGTTTCAGGAATTGCAGGTTTTGCACCTTTTTGAAACTTTTACAAAACCTTGGCCAAAGCTTAATTTTTCCATCCCTTCCAAAAAAAAGGGAAAAAACCCTGCCCAATATCCAAAGTACAATTTAAATCCTTTTTCAACAACCGAATTCTTTATTTAAAAGACCCACAGGGAGTCTCTTTTGTGGGCTAAGCCCTTTGGGTTGCCTTTTAATGTCCCCCCGTATACAGACCACCCCAGGGAACGGGGTCTGGAGTTTACCAGGATCCAAATAAACTTGGGCCCCGGGTTTTGGTTTACCCAAAAACCCCCGGGCCATTAAGGTCATCACAGAACGGGCCCCCTACCCGGACTGGCACAATTTCGCTCGAAACGTAGTTTCCTTTTTTGAGCCTATACAGGCCTGGCCCCAAAAAAAGAACCCGCGGCCTACCAAAGGGCCAAAAATTTCCTTTGGGGTTTTTTAAAAAAAGGGCACTTGTCGGCCAAAAATGTTTCCCCTTTTCCCGGCCGGCCCCCAGACTACCTGGCCCCGTGGCCTGGTAAATTTTTTGGGCCTTTTTGGGCTTGGCATCCGTTTTAAACCCCCCGGGGGGCTAGGTTTTTTGCCCCCTCAATTTGCATGGCGTTCCTCCCCTTTTTAATTGGAAAAGTCTTACCGTAAGCCGGGTTTCCCTTTTGGGTTCCCCCGGGGGCCCTAAGGTCCCGGAGGAGGGGTTAAATGGGGCCCTTTAAAACCCCATCCCGTTTGGGCCCCCCAAGAGTTAACCCCCTTTTAGGGTCACAACCCCCCTCAAACGCGTATCCTCACCCCGCAAGGGGACGGAAAAAAAAACGATCCATACGACCCCTTCCATTTCTTTTGGGCGGGGTCCCGCTCCTCCCGGTTTTAGCCAATTTCTGTAAGGTTGGGTTTGGTCGTAAAATCTGGGAAAAATCGCTGGGTTTTTTGGGGGCGTTCCCCCATGAAGACCTCCGCCGGGGCACGAATTTGCTAAGGTCAAAAGCCCCAAAACCCGGGGGGTATTTCCCCTTCACCTTTTTTTACACCCTGGCGTCCTGGGCGCCGGGAGGTCAAAGTTGGCCTTCTGGGGTTCACCCGTCGGAGGGGGCCTTCGGGCAGCCCCCTGTTTTGGGGGAGCGCGTCCCCTTGCTATCCCCCTCAAATTGAACCGGTAGGCTTCAACCCGTCATCAGCAGTCAAATTTTTTTCAGGCCCCCTTTTCAAAAGTGGAAAGGGAAAGCCGGTTGCAACCCCCGAATGCCTCTGGTCTCTTGGTTAAGGCTTGGGGATTCCTGGGTTTTATCATGCGCTGGTTTTTTGGCTGTGGTCTGGTGCACCCGCACAGCAGGCCAATTTTGGGTTTTATGCGGGGGGGTTTTTCTGCTTCCTCATCACCTTTTTTTTGTTGTGCACTGGGTTCCCGTTGTGCAGTTAACCCCCTTGTTGGGGGGTGGAGGTTTGACTGGTTTTAAAGGGTTTAAAAAGTCGTTTCCCTTTTGGGGTTTCGTCAAGGGAGTGGGAGGTTCAAAACCCCGGAAATGGTTCACCACGCTCCCTCTGTCTTTTTTTTAAATTTCCCGCCGCATTCCCCTTTGTAAGCTTCCATCGCTTTTTGCTGAGCTCTGGGCATCGCCCGTCCATGGAGACATAGCACAGAAAAAGGGGAAAACTGGTTCCAAAACAAAGGCCCCCTGTTTTTTTTTTTTGGCACAACAGGTATACAGAAAATGTTTGCCAGTTTCAAACAGTATAGACAATCAAAAAAAAACACCTGCTCTTAAAGAGCGCTGGTACAAAAGTGGCCCGTTTTCCCCCACTCCCCCTTTTTCAGGGAAAGGCCTTTTTTTGGGGGGTCCGGTATTCCCCGTGGTTTCACCCCCCTTAAAGGGCCCAAAATCCCCTTTTCCTGTATGACAGACAGCCCGGGTCACTGACCCCAGTTACCTTTTATAGGCTAGCCCCCCTCCCGGGGCAGGTGGAACCAAGGGGGGGTAGACACCCACCCAAAGCTTTGCCTACTCCCAATGGGGAACCTTCCCGGGTTTTGCTGAAGCAAACCCTATACGTTTAAAAAGTAAAGTTTAAAACCCCCTACTGTGGCTGACATAACAGAAAATACCCGGCTTATTTTCACCAAGGGGGGGGTAATAGAGTTGGGGGAATCGATTCTAACGAAATGGAAGTCCCTTTTTAAATTTTTTGGGAAAAATTTGGTTCGGAAAGAAGGCGAACTTTGGGGGGGCTTCGGGGGAAAAGAAGTGTGCTTTTGATTGATAAAAAAGGGTTTCGAGACATGGCGCTCATTTGGGGGGAAAACACTTGGGTGGGAAAAAGGGGATAGCCTGCATGACTGGGGCAAGGGGTGAAGCCAATCAGAGACCGGCGGGATTTTGACGTACCCACTTAAAAGTCCGGGCGCCCCGGAAAAGGGGGGCTCAAATCCTCTAATGTTTCTCCCCCCCGGGGAAAGGGGCTGCCCCCGGTTTTTAGCTTTACGAAGAATTGATTTTTTTACCCCCCGATTTTTTTTGGGGGGGTCTCAGCTTTCCCCAGAGACTGTTTCTTAATGTTTTTTATTTTTTAATTTTTTGGGGTTTTGATCTGGGAAAACCCGTGGGGGCGTCCACTCAAAATGCATTTGCATTCAATCCCCAAGTGGGATCTAAGCCGTTTCCTGTTGTATTCATTTAAAGAAACAAGCTTTTTTACAAAACAAATTTCCACTTCATTTTGGCCCGCTCAAATTTTTTGCCAATTTTCATCCCAGGGGGTTAAATTTAAACATTGTTTTTGGCCCGGGGTGTGCCCCAAGAAAACCCTCTTTTTTTTAACGCCAAAATTATAAAATTTTTTTCCGGGAAGGGCCCAATTCAAAAACAAAGGGTTAAATTTTCAACCCGTTCTCTTGTTTGTGGCGTAGAAAAACCCCGCAATTTTTTAAAAACGCTACAAAGCTACTTGTTTTTGGGGGGGCTCAATTCTTTGGGGGCAATTTTTATCCAGAGGTTTAAATTTAAACGTTTGGGTTTTTTGGTGGGGTTTGCAAAAATTTTTTCCGTTTTTTTTCAAAAGGCCCAAAAAAAATAAATTTTTTTCCTTTTTGCCTTTAAATTTACAAGAAAGGGTTAAATTTTTCAACTGTATCCCCTTGTTGTGGGCGTAGGGAAAAAATGAAATTTTATCCGTACAAAGCTACTAGTTTTTGCGGCTTTAATTCCCTTTTTGCAATTTTTAAAACCGGGGTTAATTTAAACGGGTTTTTTTTCGGGGGTTTGACCCAAAAAAAAAAACCCTCTTTTTCGAAGCCAAAATATATAAATTTTTTTTCCCGTTCCTAATTTTACAAGCAAAGGTTTTTTACAAATGTATTCTTGTTTCTGTGCCGAAAAAAACACCAAAATTTTAACCCCTACAAAGCTAATTTTTGTGGGGCTCCCAAATTTTTGGCGCAAATTTTAAACCGGGGGGTTTAAATTTAACTTTTTTTGGGTGGGGTGCCCGACCCCCCAAAAAAAACCGTCTTTTTCAAAGCCAAAATTTTATTAAAAAAATTTTTCCCGTAGCCTTTAAATTCCCCCGCAAAGGGGTTTTACAAATGTAAAATTTTTGTTGTTGGGGTAGAAAAAAAACCCAAATTTAACACGCTACAAAACTATTTTTAAATTTTTGGGTTTTTTTCCAAAATTGGTTTTTTTGGGCGCCCAAAATTTTTTAAGCCAAAAACCGGGGTTAAAAAAGCGGTTTTAAATTTTTTTCTTTGGGGGGTGGGGTTTTGACAAATTTTTAATTTTAAAACCCGGGTTTTTTTTTTTTCCAAAAACCGCCAAGAAAAAATTTTTAAATTTTTTTTCCCGTTGCCTAATTCACAAGCAAGGGTTTTAATTTTCAACTTTATCTTTGTTGTTGGGGGCGTAGAAAACACGCAATTGTAACACCTTTCAAAACTAATATTTTTTGGGGCTCCAATTTTTTTGGCGCCCAAATTTTAAACCAAAGGGGGTTTTAAAAAAAGGTTGTTTTGCGGTGTGCTGCCCCAAGAAAACCCTCTTTTTCAAAGCCAAAATAAATTTAAAATTTTTTTCCCGTACCTAATCACAAAACAAAAGGGTTTAAATTTTTAAATTTTTATCTCTTGTTTGTGGGGGGCGTAGAAAACACGCAAATTTTTAAAAACCCCTACAAAGCTTATTTTTGTTTGGGGGGCAATTTTTTTTGGGCAAATTTTCACCAGGGGGTTAAATTAAAAACGTTTTCTTTGCTTTGTTCTGACCCCAAGAAACCGTTTTTTTCAACGCCAAAAAATTTTTAAATTTTTCCTTTGCCTAATTAAAAAACAAAAGGGTTTAATTTACAAAATTTTAAACTCTTTTTGTTTTGGCATAGAAAACACGCAATTGAAACCTACAAAGCTACTAATTTTGGGGGGGCCCCCAAAACGTTGGCGCAATTTAAAACCGGGGTTTAAATTTAAACTTGTTTTTTCTGGTGTGCTTTAAAAAAAATAACCGCTTTTTTAAAGCCCAAAAATTTTATAAAAAAATTTTTTCCCGTAGTATAATTTCCCCTAAAGAAGGTTAAATTTAAAACCCTTTTTTTGCTTTTAAAATTTATAAAACACCCGTGTTTTTAAAAGACAATTCAAGTAAATTTTTCCGGGCCCTTTTGTGGAAACGCATTTTTACCAAGGGTTACCCAAGCTTGTTACTGGTTTTATTTGGAGTCAAAAAAAGGGGGTATATTTTCTTTTACAGGGTAAACTTTATCAAAAAAGTGTCCCGTACAAATTTTTTTAAAAAAATTAAGTCAAACAGAGAGGTGGCAGGCTTGCCCTGAGGTTTAGTGGCCCCAAACATTTCCCGGAACGGCCCAGGTCGCAGCCAGGGATTGGGGGGGTCCAGCGGGGTCCCCCCGGTTAAGGGCCACAAAATGCCGCCGGGCATCTAGCGGCCGTGTGTTTTTTTTAGGCAAACCCCAAGGGTTCTTGATTGGTTGACTAGGTAAACCTCTTCCTCCCTATTACATCTGACAACCCCAGCCAAGAGTCGGTTGGGGAAAAATCATCACAACCTTAGTTGGCATGGCCCGGGAGCGGGTCAGGGGGCCCTCAAAATGTCCTCCCCCGCCTCTTCCCCCTCCGGTTTCCTTGCCAAAATAACTATGTGGTTTTGGGGTCACCCCCCCATTTAGCGAGGATGAACAATTTGAGGGGGGCAGTCACAGTACTTGGCAGCGAAGAAATGGGGCCCCAAATAGCCTGCTTCTTTTCAGTAGGCGGCAAAATATAGATTTGGAGAGTGGCATGGGGGTCATGTTGTGGAGGTCACCTCGGCATAAACCCAAACCCGGGGATGAGGACCCCCAGTGACGTTTAAAAAACAAATAGTTGGGTGATGTAGCCGAACCCCAACTTGGGGGCCCCGGGGGGGGCAAGGGCTTCATCATCGTAAGAAGAAAGGGGTCAGATTGGCGTAAAGGCCAGCAAACGCAGCCAGCAAAATGGGTTTGTGTGGCCCTGAAATCAAACAGGAAAGCAGCAGTGTGAGGTCGGGAGCCCCAACGCCCCCGGGGGGAAAAAACCCCTTCGCAGGGCCAAGATTGTAGGGGAGCACAGGGGGGGTCAGCGAGGGGGCGGCGGGGAGTCACTCAAATGGGGGGGCTTGGCGGTAAAAACCAACTCGGCGGGGTTTTGACAGTTCTTTCCAAAACACCAGGAGGGCCCCAATTTTTGGGGAATTTTTGAATTTTGTGGGCAGGGAAGGAAGGGTGGCCCGGGAGAAACTTTGGACCACGGGCCCTTTCTCAACACTTCCCGGGGTCAAAAATTTGGGGTGGCCTGGGAAAAAACGTGGGCCCCAGTGTGGGGGGTCCATCCTGGCCCCCGCAGCCCAAAAACCCCCAGAGCGGCCCCCCGTGGCACGCCTTTCCCCCTTTAGATCCCAAGGGGGTCCCCCCCACCTCTGCCAGAAGGGAGCTGTTTTCCCCTTTTACATCATTTCCCGGGCCAGATGCCCCGCTCCTCGCCCACCATGGTGCCAAACAGGCTTTTAGCCCAGGGGGAAATTTCAAAGAGACAAAGTTTGCGTCCAACCTTCCTAAGGTGCAGCAGCTGACCGTGCACCCCTTTTCCAAGTTGTTGGTAATTTCAGTCCCTCCCTTTTCCAAATTTGGGGGTACCTTTTGCACCATTCAAGAAAATAAAGGGGTTTTGCCGGGGCCGAGATGGAGGAAATTTCAAAAACCCCCCCCTTTTTTTCTTTTTCCAAAAAAGGCCAGTAACCCGCACTTCATAAAAAAGTAGAAAAAAGAAGTTTGGGGGGGTTTTTTGACTTAAAAGGTTTGTTCCCAAAGGGCACGGCAGGCGGACCCTTCCCGGGCTGTAAAAATAAAGGTCGGGGGAGGGAAAGTCCTTTTTTGGCCCCCCTGGGTAATGTTTCTTCCAGCCCGGCACACCCAAAAACTTGGACAGGGACGGCCTTCTCCTCCTATTGTTTAAACGCTGCACCTCCGCCCCAAAGTCCGCCCCCTCCTCCCCCCCCCCAAAAAACCCCCCATTCAGGGCCCCCACAAGTTCGCTCCCTCCAAAACCCATGTGTTGGGAAAAAACCCCAGTTCCCACCCTGGCTTTTCCTCGGCCCAAAAAAGTCCACCGGGGAGGAACCCGCCCGCCCTCCAAAAAGCAAAAAATTTGGTTTTGGGGGCCCCTTTCTTCGCGCCAAAAGCAAATCGGAACCCCTGGGGGACACAATGGGGGAAATGGTGCCCCCCGCTCAAAACCAAAGGGTTTTGGGCCATGGGGCCCTGCATGGCCCAAATTTTTCCCAAACTGGTTGTGAAAAGGGTTTTTGAAGCCCTTCCCCCGTTTTTTCCCAAAAACAAATTTTGAAAAAAGGCCCCCGGAAAAGTGCATTTCCTTTATTTCCCCCCGGTACAAAGCCAGGAAAAAAACCCCCACGAGTTTCCGCGGGGAGAATGGCCTCCCCCCAACCAACTCCCCGTTTTGTTTCCCCCCCCGGTGGAATTCCAGCCTGCACATGTTGGACCCCCACTGTTTTGAAAGAACAAAAGGCCATTAATGATTTTTTTTAGGGGTCCCCGGGAAGGGCAAGAAGTACCTCCCCCCGTTAACTTTGTTTTCAGCCATTTGGGAGCTCATTTGGGGACAAAACCCGCCGTTTGTTGAGGCCATTTTTAGGGGGCGGGCGTTATTTGTCAGTCCGGGGGGGGGGCCTTTTTCGGGGGGTGAAAAACATCATTCCAAATGCTTCATGTCCTCAACAGATGCCCGAAAAAATCTGTCCCGGGCAGGGGGGGTGGAGAATGGCGACTACATTCCCTGGCAAAAAGGTCCGGGGGGGGACTGGAAAAAAGGGGGGAGGGGAGGAGGACAATTTGGAGAAAAGCCCTTTTTCCCCCGGTGGAAAAGAGTGGATTTTTTTAACCCCGGGGACCCGAGGGAGGGGAAAAGCCCCGTAAAGGAAAGGGGGATGGAATGAGGAAGACGAGGCAGTTACCCCCAACCCCCCGTGGCGTTTTAAAAGTGGAAATGGAGGGGAGGGAGGGCCCCCCGGAGGGCCCTTTTTGGGAGAATTTTCCCCCCCAAACATGCTTTTTTTTTTCCCGGGAAATTTGGGCCCAATTTGTCCCCCGCCCCTTTTGGGAGAGGGTTTAATTCTGGCTCCCTCCCCCATTGGCCCCCCTCCGCTTCCCGGGCCCAAAAAAAGGGGGCCTTTTTCCCAGCTATTGAAAAATGGGAAAAAAAAACTCAAATACTATAAAATCCCCCGTAATTTAGTTGGTTTCTGCCTATGTGTGGACTGGTTTGGGCAGGGGGGGGGTTCCTCAGGGGGAAAAAATACTTCTTTCCCCGGGTGCTGGGGGGAAAGGGGGGGGGGGGTTTAAAGGGGCAGTAAACCGCCCATCAGTAGAAAAAATAAGTCTGGGGGTTTAATGATGTGCCCGCTTCCTTCCCCCCCCCCAGTGGGGGAGGGCGTCCCCGCCTGAAAGGGAGGTCCTGGAGCCCGTCCCCCCGAACCCCAAAAGGTTTTTGGCCCCACTTTGGAAACCCCCTCCCCCCCCATCCCCAGTTAAAAAGATCCCCCTGGGGGCTAATGGGCACCCCAAAAGGGAATTTTGGGGCCCCAACTTTCCCCGGGTTTTCAGGGAGAAGTGTCATGGCCCCGTAAGGGGGGAAACAGAAACGGGTGTTCAGTGCGGCGGGGGCCAAACATTTAAAAACCCCCCGGGGAAAAACCCCTTGCCACGGGAAAAAGGGGGAAACGAAATGACCTTTTTCAAAAAAATGAATCAGGCTTTGGGCGGCCAGGAAATTTTCCCACAAAACTAAAAGCATTAAGGGGTCCTTCCCGGGTTCAAAGAACCCCCCCCCAACAGGAAAAAATATTTTTTGAAGGGGGGCCCCCACCCACCTGATGCCAAAACAAAAAGGTGGGCAGTTTCTCCATCTGCCCCCACCACCATTTTTTACCCCGGGGACTTGGGATTGCCCCCCACCTCAAAACTTGGGCATTGTGCACCTATTACCCCCATGTTTCTGGTGCTGTTGCTGTTTCCCTGACATCCACACTGTGTCTTTTTTTCCCCTGTCTGACCCCATGTGCCTGTGGGTGCTTCCAAATTCCCCCCCAAAAACTGTGTCATTGTGCCACTTGCCCCCCCTCATTTTTGCTGCCCGCCCTGAACCCCCCAGGGTCTCAGTTTATTTTGCCCCCTCCCCGTGGGCCCTTTTCCCCTTCCCCCTGTTTTGCCAACCCCCAGAATTTAATTTTTGCCACGGGTGATTTCTTTTTCTGCTGCCCGTCGTGACCCCCCAAAACTGTGGGGATTGTGGGCCCCTTTTGTGGCCCAATACTGTTTTTGCCGCCCCCCAAAAATGTCATTGTGCCACTTTCCCGATTCATGCTGCTGCTGTTTGTGACCCCCAAACTGTAAAAAATTTTGCCTCTGTTTGGGCCCAATTAAATGTTTTACCCCCTCCCCTAATGTCCCCCGTGCCCCCCTGCCTGGGTTTATATGGGCCGCCCCTGAAAACCCCCACACTGTTGATTGTGCCCCTTTTGGGCCCAATAATGTTTTTGGGCCCCCTCCGAAAGTCATTGTGCCACTGCTATTCATGCTGTGCTTTCGTGACCTCCAAAAACGTATCTTGTGCCCTCTGTGGCCTAAAACTGTTTTTGCCCCGTCCCTTGTGCCACTGGGCCCGGCCCCATTTCTGCCTTTTCCCCTGTGGGCCTCCCTCTCCATTTAAAAATGCCAAAACCCGTTTCTTTTCCCCGGTTTTGCCACCTCCAGAAAGTATTGTGGCCCCCCTGCTTTAAATTTATGCTTGTGGCTTTCCCCTCGTCACCTCCCCCAAAAATGTCACTAATGTTGCCCCCTGAGCCCCCCACCCTTTTTTTTTTTCCAGCTGTCGCTGGCATTTTTCTTTTAAGGGTACATTCCCGCTTGAGTTTTTTGGTCAGTTTTGCCCTCTTAAGTGCCCAGGGAATTTTATAGTGAAGCGATTCTAAGAGCGGGGGCAGTCTCTGCGTGTCAAACGAAAACACAACATTGTATGAAGACCAAACCAAGCTCCCTCTGCATATTTAAGCATGGCACAATGTTCTACAGCACCCTGCAGGCTCTGTGCAGCCTGGAAATAGCTGCTTTTTAACGCGATTCGTGCCGAAGTAATTCGGAACGAAACAAATTTTGTCGGAAAATTCGGCGAAGTGACCGAATCGAATTTTTGAGAAATTCGCCCATCTCTACCGGGTAACCTTGGTGACATGTTCCTTATTCCTTCTTTGTCTGGTGTAAGCCAGAAATCTAGCTGGGACATACACCCCATTACGGACCTTCCCAGCTGCCACCTTACAATATACACAAATATACGCATATTTGTACACATCCCGCTCCATGTGAATATGATTGAACAGAATTAATATGTTGCGGACATCCATTTCCAGCCATAATAATCTGAAATGTTCTTGAATGTTTATCTATGCTGTGTCTTTTGAATTGGAAAACTAAATATATTGATTTTAATATAGATTAAATGTTACAATTCGTGCTTTTGGGGTTATTAAGGGGTACAATATATACACAGTTTCATACATCAGGAAAAAGGTCTATGATGCGAAGCTGATCTGGTGTGCATACTTTGTTAACATAAATTATATTGTGGATCCTCTTTAGATAAATGAAATTAACCTGCTATTGGTATTCAAAACCTGAACTTTGTAGCTTGTGTCATGTGGAAAAAATAATGGCCTTGATATGACTTTGAAACCTCTGGAAGATTGCTACTGGACCTTTAATTAACATTTACAACCCCAAAACCTGGAGAAGACATTAAAAACAATACTGTATTGGATATTGCCTGGGATATTGGCACCTGTTCTTAATAAGCCTCAAGTTTCTATATCATCCCACTCTGCAAATCATACTGTATATTCATCTAGCAACAACTTCTGTACTATCAAGTGCATCAGTAGTTGTAAACTGTTATAGAAAGGCTTGTACCTCATTTGTATTTTAGACCTATACCTGGTTTCAGCTTACAAATATTGATACAAAAGCTTGACATAAATATCAAAATGTGAATGAGGTCTTAGCTTGATGCATACAGAGAATTTGATGTTTTAATGATTAAGACATTGTCCTATATTTAATTATTAATTTACTTAATTAGATCACACAAAATGTAACAATGTATTAATTGGAATTGGTTAAAATTTCCCCTTATGTCTGGATATTGCTAAGAACACTTATTACAAAGGCCCCTGCTGTTCGCACATGTTTTGTAAAGTGGTAGGGCTGCTCTCCAACAGTATATGATATTAAAACAGTGGGGTCTATTTATGTTTCAGTGGACAGGAAAAGTCTAACTAATCTGATTTCAGTGCATTAGCATCCTTGATTGTGAAATCCAGTTCCACATCCTGATGGTCTAAATTAAATAAAGTGCTTTTTTATATGAATAGGGATTTACTCAGTAACGGTTACCCACAGTTATTGGTTGAGTGATATGTAAAATAACATATGTCTTTTTGGCTGTATTTCATGATCACATTGTGTGATCTTTTAATGTTGTCATTTTCAATCAATGAAAAGGGAAAGAATCGGAATTTCTGGTGCCAATTTTACACAGTTTGGGGTGTATTAAAGTAGGACCTTGGTAGTGGGTGAATAGGTTTGAGAAAGGTAATTTGCTGATACATTTGTATTGAATTTTTTTTTTTTTTGTAAATAAAGGCTATGATTGGTTATACTACAACTTCAATTAGAGTCTGGTACCTTGACATTCTTGTATTGCATGTTGTATATTGCTGGGAGGTAAGTGAAACCTGTAGAAAGAAGGCACACAGATACTTTATGGATAGTGCTGATTGATACATTGGACTTAACTTTGCCCAACATCTCAGTTACAGCAGGATCTTCTCATATACGGACAATGGGGTGGTTCCTTCATTTGTACTAATCAGCTAAGGCTATTTCTACATGGTGAGCATTTCAAGTTGGAATCTGTATGGCAATACTCATCTAAAATTGAAAATAAACCATTCCTATTGACATTGATAGAAAATACGCACCGCAGCTCATACAACGCATACCGTACTTTTGGTGCTCGGTTTTTCGCTGAACATTTTCATTCTTTGGTTGTATTTAACACGGAAAATGCATGGAAAGTTACTATTGATGTCAATGGGGATGGTTGAAAACCTTGTGTAAAACCAGCCCCAAACATTTATATGTGGTTTTTAATGCAGATCCGTGTCCAAAACTACATAAAAATGAATAGGGTCTGTTTCTGACTGTAAACTGTGAGTAAAGAAAATGACTCTTAATCCACATACAAAAACATGTGAAATACTCATTGAAAACCACATCATCCGATGAGTCTGACAAGTACATTTTAATCGTCGTGTGGACATTCCATAATAAAAATAAATAAGAATGGGGGCGTGACCTGCTATGTGAGGAAGCCAGTCGCAGATTCTTAGAGCTCCCGGCAGGACACAAATATAAACTGCAAAGACGGCACGAATATGGGTCTCAGACGGCAGAAGAAGACACCCAAGCTGCCCAAGACCCCTTCTCTGGGTGATATACCTATCTCAAACTTCTTCTCACCTCTGCAGGACCTGGACGGGGATGGCCTTCCTTCTCGCCAGAGTCGCGATTCGACGCCGTCTTCCCCATCCTCCGTCTCCCGCGCAGGAGATAGTTGCAGTCTGCTCTCCCTGGCAGTCAGTGGCAGCTCACTGCATTGGCACCAGCAACAACCCCTGACAGTGCGAGGACCTGACAGATAAGAGGAGACGGCGGCTTCCCGTGGGAGCCTTCCAAGACTACCGGGCACCCGTCGCCCACAGAGGTACCTCAAGGGACTTCTTCCCCGAGTCCACGCAACTTGCGGCCGACGATCCCAGACTTACCCGACCTTTGGTCTCGGGGGATCCCGATCTGGTGCAGGGTAGCCCTGTGCACTTGGGTCGTGGCTCGATCACTAGATCAGCGGCGCCGCCTGCCATTTTGGGTGACCGCATAAGGGAGCGGCTGCCATTACAAATGCAGCAAGAATTAAACTGCTTAGAGCTGGTGGGGCCGGCGGGACGTCTTGTGCAACTACCCCAGCTGACTCCAACTGAGACACAGCCCTTGGAGCATACAGCTCAGCCGCACCGAACTGGGGCTATGAGACTGGGGGAGAGTAAAAGGGATGAAGGAGAGGGCCAGGCCATACAGTTGGACTGTTCTACCAATTGAGCTCTGTTTTGGACAGACAGATAGATGTGGGGCTTGATTCATCAGGGTCACCAAGCCCACCATGCTGTGGTAGAGTGTGCCTATACCCACCTGACAACTCTCCATCTATCATCAAATGCAAACTTTAAAGGAGGAAGACAGTGACCCCATTTAGTCCCTCACGGTATGCAGGAAGACGAGGAGTGGCCGTATTTCACTTGGCCTGTACGGTCATCTGGATCAGACTCACCTGTTGCTGATCACCAAACTACCCAAAATTGGGCAGCCCCTGTCCATCGAGATCCTCCGAATCCACTGACCCCATATACGGACCTAGCTTCGGCCTCAAGGTCTGCATATCAAGTAACACACCCTTCAGGGGCCCTGGTCCTGCACATAGGATGGAACCTAAAAACAACACCCACCTTGCATCTGCTGGTTCCAAATCTATTTACCAGCCTGCTGGAAAGCGTTTGCCGCCTAACCAGGAGGACAGCTGGACCTCGCATCCAGGAACCCCAACTTGGGGAGACAGCCCCAATCCCCTGTCACTGAATCCTGAGCTGCAAACCCCTGTCTCGCACTCGCCCTTGCAGGGAGCTAACAGTCAAGCACTGACCTCACCACCGCCTGCGGAGGCCCTGCAGGCCCTAGCAGCACATCCAGAACTTCAAACTCTGCTCATGCTCCTACAATCCAAATCTAACATGAGGCAACTGACCTGCACCCAGTTCAATCAGCAGTGTCAGAGCTGCAGGACAAATGCCAGGTATTGAAGCAAAGGCAGGACTCTGCAAATCTTACAATCTCTAACCTCCAAGCCTCTTTAGCTTCTCTAATCGAACATCAGAACCAACTCGCAGCCCAAATCGATGACCTAGAGAATCGTAACAGACACAATAATATTAGGCTGCGTGGTCTTACTGAAACGGCTTTCATCGAATTTGATCAGGCACATAGAGCCCTCTGCCCACAGAGTCAGGATCCAGCTAGGGTGAGGGATGTCGTATGTAGGGTTCATCACTACAACCTTAAGGAAGAAATCTTGCGAAAAGCCTGCCTGATGCAGTCTGTCATGCATGACAATGTTAAGATTGGACTATACCCTGACCTGTCCAGAAGGACTCTGTGCATGAGATCAGCACTAAAGCCTCTTCTTGCAATTCTTCAAGCTCGCCGGATTCAATGTAGGTGGGGGTTCCCATCTGCCCATCAAGTTAAACAAGGGGATTCCCTGGTGACTTTGCGGTCCCCTGCTGACCTAACAACCTTTACTGCCACCCTGGGCCGCCCCCCGTGGACCTCCCGGACTGGTCGGCTGCTATTGATCCGGTTGGGCCCTCGAAATCTCCACTTAAGCAAGGAGCTTCCCATCGCCCATTTCCGGCGACCCCGCCAAAGACGCAGCGCTCCGGTCGCCGACAACAAGCGCCTGAGGACTCGATTTGTCATCCTGACTCACCCCGCTGAGACCCTAATTTACAGGATAGTTTCTGTATCTTTACCAGCAAAATAGCACACACTGTTGTTACTCATATATTTTCAGTGTCTCATATGATTCATTATTGTGCCTGTCAAGGTTAACCCAGCCTTCCTGCCAGTTGGAGCTCGCCTACATACTGTTATGGTTGATTTGTTCCTCCAAAGTGACTATGATGACCCCCATTGATGCTTTTGGCCATGTATTTTTATTGGCCGCTTGCAGCAATTGGTCTGCCCAATTTAGTTTGGTGGCCTTTGTTCCATAGGTCTTTCTGTATTCACAAGTTCCTTCCTTTTCCCTTTTTACCTATGAGCCAGTCGATGTTGGACCAGCTGTCCTCGGCCCTGCGACCAGTCGGAGCTCGGGGTGAGTGTTTTTATATAATTTCTAATGTATAACGTTAAGATCACCTCCCTTAATGTTAAGGGATTTAATATCCCGAAAGGAGGTCACAGGTATTATACCATTTACATAAATCAAAATCCCATATAGTGTGTTTGCAGGAGACACATTTACTGCAGGCCCACGATCAGGTTTAAAGGAATAAATATTACACTACCTGGTACCATAGCAGTAACCTCCAGCAAAAGAGGAAGGGTGTGGCCATTCTGATTTATAAGTCCCTTCCCCTCTCCGTTATGAAAGTTTGTGCAGATAACGAGGTGAGAGCAATTTTTTTGACGTGCAATCTCCAGGGACGAATATACACGGTAGCTAATATATATGCCCCCAATCGCAATCAAATTTCCTATCTCACTAAAACTCTAGATGACTTAACATGCTTTGCCCAGGGAAAGATAATCCTCTGCAGGGATTTCAACCTCACCCATCAACCTTCTCTGGACACTTTCACGTGAAAGCAGTCGGTCCCCATAAGTCTGATTAATAAATTCAAACAATTATTACATAGCATACAACTGTCGGATGTATGGAGACTGATGCACCCTGGAGAGAGAGATTATTCATTTTTCTCTAATCTGCATCAGTCATATAGCCACATAGATTAAATTTTTCTCCAGCATTCTCTCCTCTCGTGCGCAGTAGATGCTAGGATTGATGTCATGACCCACTCAGATCATGCTCCTGTACATTGTCATCTCGAACTCCCGCACTTCAATCGCCCTCCATTTGCATGGAAACTAAATAAATCACTCCTGCAGGACCTTCAGACTTATATCCAAGAGTTCGGGATTATCCATAGTAATGACACTACGACTCCACAGACACAGTGGGGGGGGGGGGGGGCATTGAAGTGTGTTCTGAGAGGAACTCTAATCAAGCATGGAGCTCGGCTGAAATGTGAGGCTACTGCTAAACTCAAATCTCTATTGAGGGAGCTCCATGCAGCAGAGTTGTCCCATAAGTTCTCAGGGTCTGAATCTGATCTTAGAGACTTGGTGCGGCTGCGGCATGAGGTTCTCTCACTGATGGAGCGAAAGCATAAACGCTATCGCCAAACCAGGGAGGCAGTGTTCTATGAGTGGAGCAATAGACCAGGCAGATTTCTGGCTCGTGCGCTTCAGGAGAAGAGGGCTTCCTTGTTTGTCCCTCAGATTAAGACTCAGGAGGGTCAGTTAAAACATCTGACTGAAGATATTCTATCCGTTGTCCACGGATTTTACTGTAATCTATACCACTTGCCAAGGTTGTGCGACGCTGTTGTCCCTGGGAAACACCTTGCAGACTTACGAACGTACTTACAAAAAACGTCACTCCCCCCTATCTCTGCTGACCTGCTCCTCGCCCTTGACGAGCTTTTCTCGCAAGCGGAGCTTCAGCATGCCATTGCGTCCTTACCAGCAGGAAAGAGCCCGGGACCTGATGGCTTTACCGACAAATTTTATAAAGCGCTGAAGGAGGAACTTTCTCCTCCCCTTTTGAGCTCTTTCAATACGTATCCAATGATTCTCCTTTCGACCCAGAATTTTTGAAAGCCCATATTACAGTCATCCCTAGTGAAGGAAAAGATCCGACCCTATGTCAGAGCTATAGACCGATTTCCCTTATCAATACAGACGCTAAGATGTTTGCGAAAATGATTGCAATGTGCCCCAACCCTCTATTGTAGGGTCTCATACATCTCGATCAAGTGGGCTTTATCCCTGCGAGGGAGGCGAGGGACAATAATCTGAAAAATTTTACCCTGATTCAAAATCCTATGCATGCTTCTCTCATTAGACGCCGAGAAGGCCTTCGACCGAGTGGATTGGACGTTCTTGGTGGAGGCTCTCTCGAATATGGTGCTCAGTCCGGTCCTTCTTGAAAAAATCTTGGCTCTGTATAGTTCTCCGCAGGCACAAATTTGGATTAAAGGTTCCCTCTCTCCCCCATTCCATATATGCAATGGTACCAGGCAGGGGTGCCCCAGTGCCCTCTCTTATAGGCCCTGGTGATGGAGCGCTTGCTACAGGACATTCGTGCCAACGCCTCCATACAGGGGATTTTATGTGGTGATTTACAGGTCAAGTGTTCAGCATTCGCTGACGATTTACTATTGTACATCACTGAGCCTTTTGTCTCTCTCCCTTCAATTTTACAAGCCCTTGACACATTTGGACAATTTAGTAATCACAAGGTCATCATGTACAAGAGTTTGGCGTTGAACCTCACGCTGCCTGACAGGGACATGGCCCGGCTAAAGGTTGAATACTCTTTTGCTTGGGCTACTTCGTCCATAAAATATTTGAGGGTCCACATCCCGTCAGACCTCAAACGCACATTTGACCTAAACTTCTCTCCGTTAATGACTCTAATCCAGGGGGACCTCTCCAGGTGGGACAGAAAGGAAATCTCCTGTATAGGTCGCATTAATATTCTTAAAATGAACACCCTGCCCCGTCACCTCTATCTCTTTCAAACGGTTCCGATCGTACTCCTGAAATCCTTCTTCCACTCTGTGAATGGGCTTGTAACACGCTTTATATGGGCACAAAGAGTCTCCAGAGCCACGTTGATAGCTCCGCAGCTAGAAGGGGGTCTCTCTCTCCCAGACTTCCTTGGATATTATTTGGCGGCAATGGCAGTGCGGATAATGGACAGCTTTCACAATTCTAGAACCAAATTATGGGTGCAAATCGAGGACACACTATATAGCTACCCGGTTGCGTCTCTCCCGTGGTTGCCTCCTAAAATTCTACCCAAAAAGCTTCTCAACCAGATACCACTTGTCTTCCAAAACACTATCCATACCTGTAGGGCCTACCCACCGTCAATGCATTTTTTTCAGACAGGTGGTCCGCTCACCCCAATCTCGGGCAATCCGGGAGTGCCAGAAACCCTGAGACATGTCGGTCTGTGGCTAGGCGGAGACAGGGGGTTCGCATTAATGATGGATGTCTATGAGGGAGCTACGATTACGTCGTACATGGAACTAGTGGCTTCCTCTCAGCAAGGGAAATTTGCTAGATTTCACTATTATCAACTGCGTAGTGTCTGCTCTGCATACGAGGCGCCACTCTCATTGTGTAGAGCTCTCTCGGTGTTTTAATGCTGGTTTCTGCAGCCGACACGGTCCCCCCACGCCCTTTCCAGGATCTACTGTTTGTTGCTCCATAAAGGGGACATTTCACGGTTTGCCTATCAAAAGGCATGGGTGAAGGATCTCCTGTGGGTTTTTTCGGATGAGGTGTGGGGAGACGTGTTTGCTCGACTCCGGGGGACCACTGTCTCGATAAAGACGCAAGAGCTTAACTTTAAGATTCTGTCCCAATGGTACAGATCCCGCCCCTCAAATCCCTGTTCGACACCCCCTAACACCTGTTGGCAACGTAATGCAGGGGTGGAATCTATGCTACACATATGGTGGGAATGCGCGTCACTGCAACCTTACTGGCCCAAGATGATTGACATTATTCACTTCATTACAGGGGAAAGACTGGAAAACGATCCAGTCACCTTGCTGTTCTTTTGTGTGAAGGGATCTCACGCCTCAATCAGTCCCTCAATAACAGAGTGGTTTAGGGAGATACATAGGATTTGCAGATGGGAGGAGAACAATTGTTCCCAGGGTTTTACTTGCTAAATTATTATAAATTGGATACGGGTTTTTTCTGTAAATCAGATCAGTATCGCTCTATTTTGTGACCGACCCGGCGAGGTTGTGAGTGGCGGTTGGTTTCTGACATCGGCTGGCTTTCTCCTCTCCTTCTCCCACCCCCACCCCCACTCCCTTGTCTTGTTGAGTTATGTTTCAACTTTTTTTTTTATTGTTGATCCGTGCTGTCGTGATTACTCTCGCCAGCACTCTGTAGGGGTTTGTAGTACAGCAACATTGCCCGTTGCCACTCATGCCACAAATAAGAGATCTCCGGATATGTTTCCACGTACATCTTTCTTGCTAGCATTGGATGGAGACTTATCACGTTATAATAACATTCTTCACTTTTGCCTGATCTTGAGTCTGATTATGATATGCTTATTCCCCGGGCCCGTCTTGTTGAAAGGTGGAATGTTTATGCTAATGTTTGTTTTACAGCTGTGTTTTTTTTTTTTTTTTGACTCTCAGGTGATGTTCCTTTTTTAATCACAGGCTCAGGGGATTTTGTTGGGACAAAAAAAAAATAACCCTGTATTCATTTGTTTTTGTTTCCCAAAAATTTAAAATTTATTGTACTTTTTTCTGATTGCTACAGCAATAAAGTTTCTTTGAATGACAAAAAAAATAAAAAAAAAAATAAGAAAAATTTAAAAGGGGAGGAAGCTTTTTTTTCACCAACAACTAAACAAAATTTGTTGTTTAAAGGGTTGGGAAAAAAGACATTCTCCCAAATTTTTATATGAACAAAGGATTTAAACCATTTATATAAATGCAAATTATAACCCCTGTTTAAAACAAACTTTTACTAGTTTATAAAAAATTGTACAATCAACCCCCCTAAAAATTTACCACTACATCCCTTTAATGAACGCTTTACTGTGTACAAACCCGTCAGGGGAGTAATCCCCCCCCGAAAAAGGGACGGCTCCGTTTTTGTGACAGACAATATCACTTATTGTGTTTTAAAAAAACCTTAACCCCAGCTATCCCACGCGTTTCCCCGTACAGTTTTGGGGTTAAATGGGGGATTAAAAAAAACTCTCGTTTGGGGAAAAAAGAGTACGCTAAAAATACAACGCTTTAAAAACCTGCCCTTAAATACATATTTTTTTCCTTTATACAAGTTCAATGGGGAGATTTTCTTAGCTTAGAACGTCCGGTATAAAAAGATGCTCCCCACGCCCCTTTTGGGTTTATGCGGGCACCCGGGAAAAGGGATACAGAGAAAATTCATCTCTGCTTCCTTAAATCCTTAAGGGCCCCCTTAAAGTTTTTAACGAAAAAACCCCCAAATGTTTCCAGATTAGTTATTATACTTTTAGTTATTCCCGGGTTCCTTTAAAGGTTGTTTTTAACCCCGGCTTTCCCGGATATTGAACTGCGCAGGGCCCGGGAAGAAAAAAAGTCTTTTCCCGGGTTTAAATTACTCCGGGGAAAAATTTTTTGCGCTGTCTGAGAACCACCCCAACCATGCGGCGCCCGGCGCCCAAAACGTTTTCACTGCGCATGTCTGAAAAGAAGTTACTTTTTTTTTTTCCCCGGGTATGTTCCTGGGGGATCGTAACCATACAAAATTAAAGGCACAGCTGACCCTTACACTAGACCCAAAAAATTTCGTGCCTGACTTAAGACTCGCTAAAAACGGTACACCTTAACTCGTCAAAACCCCGAAAAACTAACTTTATGGGGGATAGCAAGTTGTTTTTGAGGGGGACTCTTCCCCTTTAGTTCCCAAGATTTCCCAGGCTATTACTAACAAGCGACATGCAAAAGGTTAATGGGGGTTTAAAAATACTGGGAAAAAAATTTGGGGGTACAACATTCACTGTCCCACCCTAAACTTAAATTTAAACGAACTGTGGGGTAATCATGAAAAAAAAAAAAATTTAAAAATTGATGTGAAACATATTATGATAGATCTAAACAGAAAAATTAGGGGCCTTTGGAGAGGGGAAAACAGGACGAGCAGAGTGAACGGGCCCCAAACGGTCTATTCAAAAAAAGCACCCAAAAATTGAAAAGGGTTTCCCGTTTGGGCCCCCTTGGAAAAAACGATCCATAATAAATCCCAATTGGGCCTTTTTAAATTAGAATTCGTCTACCCCATTCTCCTCCTCGGGGGGATGGTCTCACGACCTCAAAGATGAGAAAACGCAGAGTTTCCCAAATTCCCACCATTATGATTTTCCCCCCAAATGTCGGGACTACTGGCGTGCCCTCCCCTTTTCGTATATCCCCCAATGTTCTCCCCCCCCTTTTTTTAAATGTTCTCCTTTTTTTTCCAATATAAAAAAAGTGGGCAAGGGCATATAAAATTTAACAACCCCTTCTGTCTGCCAATTTGGGGAAAAATCAAAAAAAGGAAAAAATTTGTTTTCCCTTTTTAAGGGGGCACTTGTGAAGGTTTTGGTTTGAAAAAAGGGTATGGGAAAGGCTACAATCTCTGCCCCAAAATTTAAACATCCCCATCGGCCCTTTTAGCCAGGGCCCTTGGGGGTTTTGTTTTGTATATTGAATTTGGGAGGAAGGGGAGTAAAGGGGTTAAATTAAACCCTTTCCCTCATCCTTTTGAAAACTTCCAATACACCCCTTTTTTAGGGGGTTTGGAAAAGGCCCGGGGTCCGGCCTGAGAAAACACGAAAAACAATGATATCTAAACAAATCAGATTTTTTCCCTCACAACAGGCAACTGAGTAAAAAAGGGAATTTAAAACAGATTCTACAGGGGGGCCTGCTTTTGTGCCCACCCTTAAATTGGGAAACCCCCCCATGACAAAAAAAAAAATTTAAAAAAAAAAAAATTTGTTGCGAAAAAACCTTAAAAAAATTTTTTTGGGGTTTTTAATTTTTTTTAAAAAAAAGGAGGATTTTTAATTTTTTGGTTTTTTTGGGGGTTTGAAAGGATTGGGGAGGGGTTTAGTATTTTTGTTTTGGAGGAAATTTGAGAGGGGGACAAACTAAATTAAAAATAAAAAGTAGGGGGTTTCCCCCAATTTTTCAGTTGGACACACTGAAATTATCTTTTTTTTGCAAATAGTCCAAAAAACTCCGTGATTGGGCGAACAAAGGTTTTACCATTTCCTTTAATAATCTCAGTAGAAAAAAACTAAAAGGGCATTTACATTTGAAGGGAAAAAGTCTAAATTTTTAAAACCCCCCGATGGGGGGGGAAATATATTATTTTAAAACATGATATTAAAAAACCCAAATTTTGTAACGCCCTTCTCAAGAACAAAAGGAAATTTTTGAGATTCTCCCTTTCAGACCCAACAAAAACCCTTTTTATTAGGGAAGTTAAAAGGAATTTTGGGGGGAGGGGCTTAGAAAAAGGGCCAAAATTTTTTAAAAACAAAAATTTAAATTCATGTTGCCCTCTAATCCCCAAAAAACCTAATTTACTCGATCCTAAACCAAAAAGGGGTTATACCCCGCTAAAGGGCAGCCCCAATATCTCGGGTGGGTTTAAATTAACGAAAAATTTTGGGGGGATCTAAATAATAACTTTTTTTACGGGAAATTTTTGTAACCACCTGCCTTCTTACATACGAGACCTTCTGATCTTCTCCGTAGTTTGGGAGGGGATTCCCGGGTTGGGCAAAGAAGTACTATTGGGCCTCTTTTGATGTAGGAAAAAACTTATATAAATAATATCCCACATGAAAAAGGGGATTCCCGGGGAGTAGAATATTTTTTGTCTACAAGAAGTTTTAGAATTTCAGGCTCATAAACGGGTTTTTTCATCAAATTACTTTACTTGTGCTAAGACATAAAAAATTTTTTCTTTTTTCAACCAAGGGCCCTTTCCAAACCGCCCCAGGGGCACCGCAATGGGGAGCCCTTTTCGCTCCCACATATGCAAATCTGTTCCTGGGTGGTGGGAGGCCACCTTGGTATCCAAAAAGGAAAATGATAATTTCCCCCCCGGGTTTTTTTTCTGGGGGAGGTACACGATGACATCATCATCCTATGGAAGGTGGGAAAGGGGTCACTTTGAGGAGTTTGTTTTCACAACTTAACAAAAACCCCAAAAACGGGGATGATTCACATTTGGGGGAAAGAAAGGGAAAAATGTTTACCCTTCTTGGGTGTCCTCATCATTTAAAAAATTTAAATGGGAATATCCCCTACAGATATGTATAGGAAACCTACACAAATAAACCTGCTACACCCGGGGAAAATTTAAACCCTTGCCCCGTAGGAGAGGAATACCAAAAGGGTTTTAATTTTCCTTTAGAGTAAAAGGAAAAAATTTCCAGAGATGAGGGACTTTAAAGGGGACAGTCAGGTAATTTTTAGAGGAGAATTTTTTAAAGAGGAAAATCCCTCAAAAGTCCCTTGGGAAACAGCTTTTTTCAACAAAAACAAAGTTTGGGCAACTCTGCACAAGGTAAAAACCCCAAAAAAAATAAAGACAAAAATAAGGCAGTATAGTTGCAAACCCTTTTATGAAAAAATTTGGGAAGGGGTGTAATATCCCTTTAAAAAATTTTGGGGGAAATTTTTAAAATTTGGGTAAGGAAACTAAAAGGAATCTTCCCTCAAAACCCCCTTTTATAACAAGGGGGGGAAGTTTCCCTCAAGGATAGGACGATCCAAAAGTTTACTATTTCATCAATACCCCCTCAAAAGGGACTGGGTAAAAGGAGACCCATTGGGGTTTTTTTTAAATGGGGCAGAGTTTTGAAACCCGCCCCTACCCAAAACAAACCAAATCCCCCACAAAATTTCCCTAAAGGAAACAATTTTTTATTCGTGATTTTGCCACTGCAGGACAGAAGGGTAGGTTTTTCTTTTGTAAATTGGTTTCCCCTTTAAATTTTATTGGGAAAAAAAAGGGGAACATTCAAAAGAAGGGTTTGGGGGAACATTGGGGAAAATACGGGAAAAAAAGGGGAGACACGGGCCCGTAGACCCACATGTTGGGGAAAATTAAAAATGGTGAATGGGAACTCTGCTTTTCTTGCTTAGAGGTCGTGAGGGCCATCCCCCAGAGGAGGGGAATGGGATAGAGAAATTTTATGTAAAAAAGGCCCAATGGATTTTTCGTATGGATTTTTGTTCAAAACCCCAAAGGGGGCCCAAACAATCTTTTCAAATTTTGGGTGCTTTTTTAAAAAACTCTGCTTTGGGTGTTTTACTTTTGCTCTGTCCGTTCGCACCTCCCCAGAGGACCAAAAAATTTTAACTTTGGTTTTAGATTGATCATCAGATATGTATAAAACATCATATTTTAATTTTTTTATTATAATTTAATGATTACCTACAGTTCGATAATTTTAATCACTGAGGACAGTGAAAGTTGTACCCCCAAATTTTTGGGCCCCCGTATTTAAACCCCCATTAACCCATGATGTCGCTTGTAAAGTAAATAGCTCTGGGGGAATTTTTGAAACTAAGGTGAAGACGTCCCCTCACAACAACTTGCATTTCCCTATAAAATTTTGTTTTTTGGGGGTTTTGACGAGTTTTTCTTGCTACCGTTTTTAGCGAGGGCTTAAGTCAGGCACGTATTTTGAGCTAAGTGTAGAGGTCACTGTCCTTTAATAAAGTATTTGGTTTAAAATCCCGGGAGCAACAACCCGGGGAAAAGACACGTATCTTCTTTTTAAAAATGCCCCGTGAAGCGTTTGGGGCCCGGGGGCCGATTTGGGCGGGCTGTATCTCAGACATGCCGTTTTTATTCCCGGGAGTTTTAACCGGGAAAAGACATGCTTTTTTTTTCCCGGGCATGCGCATTCAATATCCCGGAACCCGGGGAAATTTTAACCTTCAAAAAGGGAAACCCGGGAAAAAGTATAAAGTATAATAACTAAAACTGGAAAAAAATTTTGGGCTTTTTCGTTTAAATTTGAAAAAGGGCCCTTAGAGGGATTTTTTGGGAAACAGAGATGATTTTCTCTGTACCCCCCTTATCCCGGGGGCCAGAAAACCAAAAGGGGGCTGTGGGGAGCATCAAACTTTACCGGAAAAGCTTCTAAGCTAAGTTCAGTTCCCCCCCTATTGGGAAATTGTATAGGAAAAAATATGTTTTTTAAGGTTTTATATGCGTGTATATAGCTATCTTTTTTCCCCAGCGGGGTTTTTTTTAACCCCTGAAGAACCCCAAAATGTACGGGGGGGAAAGCGCGGGAAGCTGGGGATTTAAGGTTTTTTATAAACGTAAAAAAATGATATTGTCCCGTCACCAAAAGCGGACCGTCCTTTTTTTTTGGGGGGATTTTCTCCCCTGACGGAAATACACAGTAAATTTTTCATTTGGGTTTTTTTGGGAATTTATAGGGGGGTAGATTGTAAAAATTTTAGATAATTTATAAAAGTTATGTTTTAAAAGGGTTTTTAATTGGGGAAAAAAAGACCCCCAAGTGGGGGTTGGAAAAAAGTATGATTAATGATTCCAATCGAAAAAATGTTGTTTTGCCTAATCAGAGAAACACAATTTTTAATTATGGGACAATTGCTGTAACTGTTTTATTTAATAACTAAAAATAACCCCTTTTAAGATGGGAAAATTTTGGGTTAAGGGGCTTTCCCCAGGAAAAGAAGGACTTAGAATATTTTCTGTAAAATACTGTACAATTTGTTGGTGCTATAAAAATACTGGATTTGTTTTTAGGCATCTGAATCAAATGAAAGAAATGAAAAACATTATTTTTTTCCCATTTAACTACACATTGCTGTCAGTGAACGTCTTGAGTACAGTCTGATAAATGTTGATTTCTTTACCTGGATCTGACAAGCATATATTTATAAAATACGTATTAATGTTTGACTCAGAAATGGTTTATTTTACTGTTTTGACAGCTGTCAGTTGGTTCCTGTTCAGCTGCTTTACTCTTTTATTTCTTTTTACTTAACCTTATAAAGATACAGTAGGGGTTTATTTTGTTTGTAGATTCAGTTGTAATTAAACCGTGTTAGATTCTATACTTGGCAGAAGATAAAAATGAAATAATTGTAGATTAAAGAAGTAAAAATATACACAAATGTTTAAAGAAAACAAATTAAATACAAGCAGGTCTAAAAAGTAAACACACTGGGCCTTATGTATGAAAACTGTCCAGCAGTAAGGCTATATCTTCACTACACACAAAACTGTCCGTTAATCCAGTGTTTTTCGTTTTATAAAAACGCTGAAAAAAACGACTGAAAAGAGGTCTCATAGACTTCTGTAGTAAAAAATGTTCTGATCTCTCCACAGAATGTCTTTTTTGTGCTCGTTTTATTTGCTGGTTGTTTTTTTGAAACATGTTGCAAAAAATGACTGAGCAGGGTAGAAAATTTACTATTCGAGTCTATGTAAAGTGGCAGATGTTTTTTTGCACATTTTTGACGCGTTTTTGCAGAAATACACATCTATGCAAGTCTAATGCTGTGCATTTCTGAAAAAAAAAATGCACAAAAAATCCCCAAAAATGCAAAATGCACCAAAAAACGAAAGTTTTTTCAGCAGCTTTTGACAGGCAGTGGACAATAAACTCAGTGTCACGTCAAGGGAGGTACAGTGAGAACTGACTGAACCCAGCACACTGTCCCTGCCTACTTGACAAACTGCCCTAAATGGCAGCCCTCAACTGGGCGGCAATCCCTATACTGCTAGGTGCAGGGCCCGTCCGGAGAAAGAATGGTCAAACAGTCCGGGTCAGCAACAGAGCGGTAACATCAGGCCGCAAATCAGAAAACGGAAGGAATACCAGGAAACAAGGCAGGGGTGGAACACAATCAAGAATGAGGTACCGAATAAGGAGCTAAGGTCTGGTAACAAGAAAAGCACAGTAACTAAACGCAGGTGAAATAGCAAGCAAGAACTTTTCATAGGCAAAGCAGAAAGGTATTGAGGAGGTTTAAATGATGTGTCGGACACCATCCCTGTAGCTGATTGGTGCAGTCTCTGGGCCTTCCTATCAGCCTTTGTAACACACCCTTTGTTCAGAAAGGCTGTAGAGTTGTCAGTCCTGAGCTCACCATCAGAGCCTCTCCCAGGGTGTGGAAACAGGCCAGGTAAATTAGCTTGTGCAGAGCGTTGCACTGTAGCAACAGGAAACTGACCAGGTAACTGCATCCTATGAACATTTTTAGGATTTGGTTTTCAGGTCGTTTTTTTTTTCACTGCCATGTTGACATAGCCTAATACTGTCTGCTGGCCATAGCAACCAATCACAGCTCAGCTTTCATTTCAAATAGTGCTCTGGAAAATATAAAACTTGAACTCTGATTTGTTGCTACAGTCTTACAGTTAGACAGTTTTCATACATAAGGTTCAAGGGGGGTTTGTAACGATTTCTGGCCACACAGCCAGAAAACGTCCTGGAACAGGGGATCCGCAGGGCCCACCGCAGGCAGAGATGGTAATACCCGCAGGGGGTAGCCGAAGTGCAGGTCTGGAAGGCGGACACTGGAGGTTAAATAAACGGATGCTCATGCAGGTGTACTGGTGAACGAATCCCCAGTCCAGGTAGGTAGCAGGTATAGGCCTGCAGGTGCAGATGTACAGCAGGTAGGCAGGCTGGTGCAGCGGCAGATGTCCAACAGGAACCGATAGACGTATGAACCTATGATAGAACAGCAGCAATGCAGCAGCCAAGGGGTCAAGCTCTTGTGCTGAAGACAACACCGAACGACATAAAGTGAAGGTAGGAGGTTCCCTTTAAATGTAGCCAGAGGTTACAGGTCACTGGGCAGGCCAAGGTACTCAGACTCCTTAAATGTGGTGCAGTGACGCGCGCGCGTGCCCCTAGAGGGAGCACGTGTGCGCACAGGATGCCAGGAAGGGGAGGAAGCACAGGTGGTGAGGCCTCGGGAGTGGAAGGAGCCAGGACAAGGTGTGTGCAAAGAGCCAGGGACACCAGGGGATGTCGCAGCAGGGCCGGGACACAGGAGACACGGGCACGCTGTCGGTCCATAGCAGGGGCCGCAGGTGAACCGTGACAGAAACTCCCCCTTAAGCCCTCCCTCCGCTAGCGGTACCCACAAAACGCTTGGGTAACCACCTCCTCCTCGGTATCCCAGGAACTGTCGTCAGAGGAGGTGTCCAGAGAGTCCCGGAAAACTTCTTGGGACCTGGGGAGAAGAAGCAGAAACAGTGGGCAGGGGGGGGGGTGGGTGGATCAGAGGTGTCCCTGCAAACCAGAGGTCTTCTTGCAGATGTGAATCTTCCACTGGCCACAGCAGAACAAACGGGCAAGAAAGGGGGAGGGCAGGGCTGCTCCAGATTGGTGGGCTGAGGCAGTGAGAGTAGCAATGCTTGCCCCATTGGACGACTTCACCCGTTCGCCAATCCAGGGATGGACTGTGAAGCTGGAACCATGGAAGCCCGAGCAAGACTGGAGCAGAAGAACTTGGCAGGAGGGTAGAAGGAGATGTCCTCTTGGTGGGAACCTCCAATTTGTAGAGACACAGGCTGGGTTCGGAACTGGACTGGCTCCTTCAGGATCTCCCCGTTAACGGATGAAAAACGTAGTGGTTTTTCCAGACGGGAAACAGGCAGGCAGAACTTCTCCAGTAGGACGGAGGGAAATGAAGTTCTCGGAAGAGCCGGAGTCCAGAAGAGCAGGCACTACAGACGCATCACCAGATGAAAAACGTTAGGGTGATGACTGGAGTGGTCAAAAAGGGGACAGGCACAGCGTTATTCAGGGTAACTTCACCCACAACCCCATGGTGCTGAGGTTTCCGGGGCGAGCTGGGCGGACTGGGCAGTTTCTTCAGGAAATGACGGGTACCACCGCAGTACAGGCAAGGTTTAAACTGCTCGACGGGCGCGTTCCTCTGTGTGAGATGAAGTGCGGTTGACCTCCATAGGTCATCTTGGAAAAAACGCGGGTGTCGGGCGAGGTGGGCTTGTGGTTTCAGGTACAGAGCGTGGAGGCTTTGCGAGGCGGGTGGACACTGGCTGCTGGCGTAGCTCAAGCTCCCTCTCAGCAAAAGGGAAATGTCGACCCGGGGGTAGCCAAAGCGATGGGTCGTCCAATGTGGTGGGTAGGTCACGACCAGCCAACTCGTCCTTAATGCGTCCATCGAGGCCCCCCAGAAGGAGCAACGAGGGCCTCATTGTTCCAGGCAAGCTCAGAGGCCAGGGTACGGAACTATGGCATATTGACCTACAGTAGAATCGCCCTGACAGAACCGAAGTATCGATGAAGCAGCAGATGTGTTGCGCCCAGGTAGCTCGAAGGTTCTCCTAAAGGCACTCAGGAACTCCTGGAGGTCCCCTGTCAGCGGATCCCCTCTCTCCCACAGGGGTGGGGACCCAGGCCAAGGCTTCACCTGACAGCAGGCTAATGAGAAGGCCACCTTGGCACGGTCAGAAAAAACTGGTGGGCCAGGACCTCAAAATGGATGGTGCACTGATTAAGGAAGCCGCGACACGTATGAGGGTCTCCAGAAAAACGGGCAGGCAGAGGCAAGTGCAGGCTAGGACTGGACATGGAAAGCGGGAGGCGGAGCCACAGCGGGTGGTGGAGAGGTGTAGAGGCCAGTGCAGACATGACTTCGTCCAGACGGGTGGTGATGGTCTGCAACTTACGGAACAATTGCCCCAGGTGGACGCCATGACGGTTCACCACAGCACCGGGTCAGGCAAAGTCACTCTGGGGGGATCCATTATTTGATGGTCAGTTCGTACTGTAACGATTTCTGGCCACACAGAAATCGTCCTGGAACAGGGGATCCGCAGGGCCCACCGCAGGCAGAGATGGTAATACCCGCAGGGGGTAGCCGAAGTGCAGGTCTGGAAGGCTGGACACTGGAGGTTGATAAACGGATGCTCAGTGCAGGTGTAGCTGGTGAACGAATGCCCAGTCCAGGTAGGTAGCAGGTATAGGCCTGCAGGTGCAGATGTACAGCAGGTAGGCAGGCTGGTGCAGCGGCAGATGTCCAACAGGAACCGATAGACGTATGAACCTATGATAGAACAGCAGCAATGCAGCAGCCAAGGGGTCAAGCTCTTGTGCTGAAGACAACAACGAACTGACATAGAGTGAAGGTAGGAGGTTCCTTATGTAGCCAGAGGTTACAGGTCACTGGGCAGGGCCAAGGTACTCAGACTCCTTAAATGTGGTGCAGTGACGCGCGCGTGCCCCTAGAGGGAGCACGTGTGCGCACAGGATGCCAGGAAGCTGGAGGAAGCACAGGTGGTGAGGCCTCAGGAGTGGAAGGAGCCAGGACAGGTGTGTGCAAAGAGCCAGGGACACCAGGGGATGTCGCAGCAGCGGCCGGGACACAGGAGACACGGGCACGCTGTCGGTCCATAGCAGGGGCCGCAGCGTGAACCGTGACAGGGTTGATAATATTGGACTGATGGATATCGATTATATTATGTAATGGTGTGGTTGATTATATTGGATGAATGAATATGGGTCATTTAACTGGCACTGATATCTTTATGTAAGTTGGTGTGCTGAGCAACTTTTTATACCAAATTTTTGGTATGTCAGGGTATCAGGAAGGTGAATTTAAATAAAAAAATATTTTAAAAAACAACTCCTTTAAAAGCTATTGACACATTTGTATCACTTTAACTAAACTGCATGAATGGGGTGGCAACCAGGCTTCTTTTTCTCTGTTTTCTATTTATATTTAATCCTGCCCCGTTGGACAAACAAGCTTTTGTAAGTCCCAGAACACCCCTTCAACATTATTTATACCACATGTTGAACCAAAAGGAAATCCAAAAGTGGAGTATATTTTCTCTATTTCACTGCACTAAGAAACTTTCTCAATACACTGTATGTTACATTAAATGGTGCCATTTATCAAAACCTACATAACACAACCCATTATATGATTATGCTGAGAGCAAAATAATTACGTTATGACTCTTGAAAGCTGGGGATGAAAAGACAAAAACACTATCTCCACAAATTGTTGCATTGGGAAGAGGTTAAAAGGAATGTGTTTTTTACTCTCCTTAATTTCAAATGCTGCCACTATGTAAAACATTGCAAACATGGAATATGAGAGACAGGCACACAAAGAAGTTTTCTTTTGTTGATGTTTGTGAAAAAACTGATGACTGTCAATGTTCCACCTTGTGGTTGTTTTACCATTGTACAAAACATGGTTAAGGAATTGATTCTTTTTGCAATAATGTGTTCAATGAGGTATAAAGGCTTAATGTACTCTGAGTTTCCAGAAGTGCATGTTTAATCATTAGTTCTGTCAATACAATTCAGGAAACATAGCGTAAATAGGCATCATTCAGTGATCATCCCAACTTTGCTTTTAATCAGTTACTTTCATAGCTACTCGTATAGTGTAGGTGACCTAAGGAAAACAATTGATTGTTTTAAGCATGCAGTATATTTTACAGAATCTAGGTATTCTAAATGCTCATTATAGTCTTAGCAATCATAGTAATTTTTGAGCTGCAGTTCTATTTTCCTCTTAAATGTGTGCTGCAAAAACAATAATTTCAAATTCTGTCCTATATTCAAATAAGTTTTATCTGCCTAAGATAGCGACTCTCTGATTAGAGAATCAGTGAAAAATTACTTTAATGACAGGCAGATTTTTGGACAGTGGAGGCCCGAATAGGAATCTGTATTGTAGTAACTCAGCCCCACTGTTTAAAGGGGTTGTCCATAGTTTTAGATGAAAAAACTTCTACAGGTCATGGCTGCTCTAACATAAAAAAGGAAATTGTAAAGTCTCTATGAAGATGCCACCATTTCAGCACTGCTACTACTGGTTCCCCTCCAGTAGCCCACCAATTTTATCCCATCTATATTTCACTTCATTCTGCATATAATCTCTCATCCTGAATGCAAGTAGAGACCCTTGAGGTCAGTGATTGGTTGAAGCGTCAGATGAAAAATGAATTTAACTTCATTAGTGAGGGATTATAGGGGACAACCAAAGCTGCAACATCTCTGACATGGCAAAGGCTATAGGGTTGAGTAAATCTTTTTTTTATTTTTAAAGCTGTATCAGCTTATAAAAGTTTTAAATAAAATGCTGGACAATCCTTTTAATGCACAGGAATATTATGACATTATAGGAAATTTGCTCATTAGTGGAATGCCTGCAAAGCAAATTTTCAGATTCTTTTCTCTTTAGTTGCAATGATGATGTTGTTTTCTGTATATGTGCTTTATCATACAGAACACAACTGAAAGAATGATATTTATATAGATGTTTTTGAACCAACATAATATCATAGGGCTTCTGAAAGTCAAGAATCATTTTAGGGGTGGAGAATTTATCAAACACAGAACAGATTTCACTCAGAGTTACAGTTGAAGCATCTTTATATTCTTGCTGACAAGTATTTTTTTGAGATTACTATTTTTCTTTAGCAATACACTTATATCTACACATTTTAAGTCAGGAGTTTTTGTCGGTTTATCTGGACATGCTAAAGTGAATGTCCATTTACACACTTATAAATTACTTACAGAATTACTCAGCTTTGCACAGGTATATCTTGCTTAAATGTTTGTCTTATTTTGCTGCTGGACAGCCTAGAGATGGGCTTTGGTCTGCTGTGACATATCTGCTGCTCATTTTTCTTGCTAGACTGCATTCGTGCCTTGGTCCGCTCGGAAGTTCTAGCAGTTTGCTGTTGGCTGGAACCTATCTGGTCAGTCTCGAGACAAGTTTGAGTTTGCTGTGGAGTTTCAAAAGATTAGGCAGAAGCCTTACACCCACCTTTTTAGAGGCCTGAATGGTGTGAAAAGCTTTCAATTCATGGGAATGCTCAAATTCATTATACAATAGTCTGTTAATGATGAGTTTTTTTATGTATATTTCCTAGAGGGCTGAAACTAGATCTTAATCCTTCTAAAGTGCCTGATTTATCTACCATATTTTTGGGACTATAAGATGCACCGGACCATAAAACGCACCTGAGTATTAGAGGAGGAAAATAGGAAAAAAAATTGAAACAAAAAGTGTGGGCTGAAGTGTAGTTTTTATTGGTACCATTTTGTTATGTATGTGACTTTTTGATAACTTTCTATTCCAATTTTTTGGGGGACATGAAACGACCAAAAAAATCACGATTTTGGCATTTGGAATTTTTTTCTTCTACAGTTTTCGTAACGGACAAATGACGTTACATTTTAATTGGCCAGACTTTTACGAAAGCGACGATACCAATTATGTGTAAGGTATATAGGTACATGCCATGAGGAAGGGCCTGTGAGGCCTGAAACGCAGTGGCGGTTTTATCGTTTGTTGGATCTATGTTCATGTGTTACGATCTGAAATAAAAATTAACGTTGGCTTTTATCACGCTGGATATCTCTTTAACTTGCTCCTTATCGTTCAGATTGCGCTCCACGAATTTCCGTGCGTATACTGTTGGGTGAGCTGGTATTCCTTTTCTCTACGTATTGTACAGTATATACCTAACTACTTCCTGGAGGGATCTAAATAACTCTTTATCTAAAGGGTGCCTATATAGGAACAAAGGGTGGCTTGTTATTCACAACAGCAGGCACTCAGCTTTCATATTATAGGAAAGCGAGTTGCTGTGCGGTTAGGGCATCACCACGGTTTACTAAATAGATCCACATTAGGTAAGGAGGTATAGAAATCCCCTATACGGGATTATATAGGTATATAGGTGCTGGAAAAGCAAGGATTCTTAAAACATTTTGTGAAAAATTCTGCAGAGACGAGTCATGGTCTCGAGAAGTCATCATGACAGTCTGGGCCAGATGAAGGAAAAGGAAAGTGTATGACTCCCATCAGAAAAGACATAACCTATGTGTCTGTCAATGTAACTGTACTGAAATCATTTATAAGTGTGCAGAGCTTGTGCATACAACTAGTATATACCACTATCTGGTCATTGAATGGCAGTAATATACGTCTGCAGAGCCCCTGCGTACAACTGATAGTCACATATAGTGGTCAAATTTGGTCATGGTCTGGCAGTATTATTTGGTCTTTAAGCAGTAATATTATTGATTCTTGGTATTATCAGATTTTTTTTAGTCATCACTCTATGTATGATGTATTTGCTCCATTTAAAGGGGTATTGTATGGTGACTGTATGACTGTTATTTATAAGGTATTACAATATCAAACATAGATGAAAAAGCAAATGTGTCAGCTCTGATTTTCATTGTACTGCTGAGGTAATGAACAGCATCTATGTGGAACATGTGGAAAATTTGTGACAGGAGCATACATATTTTTCTCTGTAAAAATATATGCCACAGTTCACTATGTGGCTTGAAAAACGCTGTGCAAACCCAGCCCTAATCAGCAACTTAACACAGAGGGTCTGGGACCCAGATGTTTTAGTAACCTTGCAACACCCCTGTGTAACACAGAGGGTCAGTATCCCAGATACCTTTGGACCCTAGCAATGCACTTGATGCCAAGACTGGTATTTATTCCTCATCTGGCCCTGGTTGTACTGCTAAATTAGCTTGATATCGCTACCCACATGTTAACTTAACCACAACATAACAGCAGAAATCCAAACCTGTAGGATTTCAGCAGGACCATGTTAATACTTTTATTAGTAGTGTTTTTAGCTGCACTTTACCGATCGGCAAAAGTCACTAACCTAAAGTTCGTATATCAAACTGTATAGTTTAAGACTCTTTTGGTATCCCTAAAAAAATGTGTATGACTTACTTTACATGCCTGTCATTAAACCTTTTCTCATTGCATTAATTTGTTTTATTCTCAAATCATTATTACTTTGATAATATTCATTATCAATAATAATTGTAATAATATTATTATATTATAAGGCACACTGTAAGTATAATTTCAGACAATATATGTTTCTGTATATCATTCCTATAAATTACTTTTATAAAGTATGAGCGCTATAGAATTTGGTACTAGAGAAAAGAACATAGTGTGACCTCTAAAGCAATCAAGACCAACAAAGACACAGCTGTTAAAAGGTACCTCTATGCTCCAGCTACATTTACAGGCTCCTTGTTAACAGTCAAAGTGTTTTTCAGCTTCAAAAACCCAGTGTCTAGTGTCCACTTTAGAATGGAAAACTATACTGTGACTCATCTTAACACGTATTCATTTTCCATTACCTCATAGCTAAAGGAAACTGTTAAAATATTGCACACATACTGAACAGCATACTATGCATCCAAAAAATGTATTCACCACCATAATAGAGATCTATGAACGAGACGTATATTTAAAGCCATGGATAAAATCAAAACCTGCTTCAAGTTACAAACCCTACTTTTATACATAGTATCTCAAAAGAGTGAGTCCACCCCTCACATTTTTATAAACATTGCATTCTCTATCCTTTCATGGGACAACACTGAAGATATGAAACTTTGATACAAAGTGATCAGTACATAGCTTGTATAACAGTATAAATTTGATGTGCACTCAAAATAACTCAACACACAGCCATCAATGTCTAAACCACTGGCAACAAATATGAGTACACTCCTAAGTGAAAATGGGCATATTTTGCTCAAAGTGTCAATATCTATTATTTTCTACACTACCTTAACTCACTTGGGCATGGAGTTCACTAGAACTTCACAGGTTGACACTGGAATCCTCTTCCACTCCTCCATGACAACATTACGCAGCTAATGAATGTTAGAGATCTTGCACTCCCCCACCTTCAGTTTGAGGATGCCTCACAGATGTTCTATATGGTGTAGGTTGGGAGACATGTTGGCCAGTCCAGCACCTTTATCCTTGTTTTCTTTAGGAAGGCAGTGATCATCTCGGAGGTGTGTTTGGGGTCATTATCATGTTAGAACACTGCCCTGTGGCCCAGTGTCTGAAAGGGAGGATCATACTCTGCTTCAGCATGTCACAGAACATGTTGGCATTCATGGTTCCCTCAATAAACTGTATCTCTCCAGAGTCGGCGGCACTCATGCAGCTCCAAGTCATGAAATTACCACCATAGTGCTTGACTGAAGTTGTAAGGCTGCACAATACTGTTTGACTCCAGACCCATGGCTGCACTTGTCACCCGGCTCCTGGCATGTCTTGTGCCACGGTCCGGGCCTCTGGCCACAGGCATGCCCACTCCCGGTACTTGCTCCACTGCACTCATACTCACCAGGTACCGTCCTGCTGACTCCTCAATCGGCGCTTTCCTCTGTCTCCTCCTGCTTCTGGACACACTTTCCCTACTGGCCACTATGATTGCGCACAAGCCGGTCACCTGGATTTAAATGGCCAGTGCACAGCAAGTAATTCTCACTCCACATTTGACATTTTGGGCAAGGGCTTTTTAGGGAATCCTTTTCCTCCCATCTGCGCCCAATTGTTGGTGTCCATTCCCTAGTGACATCCTGTTGTATGCTCCTTAGTAAATCATATTTACACTGCCATCTGTGTCCCTGGTTCTGTCTAAGCCTGACCTGTCTGCTACATGCTGCTTCTGTCGAGTCTGTCCACCCTAGCTTCTGCTTCATGTTCCGGCTCTGTGTTCTATGCCTCCTGCTCCAGTTGTCACCACTAGGACCACTAGTCCTCCCTGCTGTGCGTCAGGTTCCAGTGAAGACAAGGGGCCCTTAAACTTTGCTCCATGGCGTAGGTCATGCCAACAATACACGTTTACCAGAGGATCCACTTTACATTCCTAGTGCCATCATGACAGTAGGTAAGACAACACTTGTCTTTGTACTCCTCACCTGATTGTCGCCATACACGCTTGATAACATCTGAACAAAAAATGTTTATCTTACCACAGGCCCTGACTTCATTAATCCATCCCCTTAGTTTTCTTGTCTTCAGCAAATTGTTTGCAGGCTTTCTTGTGCATCATCTTTAGAAGAAGCTTCCTTCTGGAACGACAGCTATGTAGACCAATTTGATGCAGTGGGAGGCATATTGTCTGAGCACTAACAGACTGATCCACCCACCCCTATAACCTCTGCAGCAATGCTGACAGAACTTTTACATCTATTTTAAAAAGACAACGGGTGACATGTATGTATGGGGCCGGCCAAAAGTCTGGCGTCTTTTCAGCCCGAAAACTGGCGCAGCCCAGTTCGCTCTATTTTTAGTCAAGCGCACTCCAATATCAGGTGCATTACAAAGTGTCCGTGGCACAACAACCATACTAATCTACACATGTATGACTTTTGAACGGCAAATCCAGGCAAGTTACTGCTGGAACAGGTAGACCACTTTAACAGTGGTTTACCTGAGTCAGAATTGTTGCTTAGTAGCTAGAAAGCGCTAAATTTATGAACCACAGTAGATCAGGTTCATAGATTCAGTCGCATTCTACGCTACTAATGCGCGCAAAAAATGTCTCCTGGGCGGCAAAAATCGTACATGTCATCAAATATGTGGACATTATATTGAGCACATGCACTCAACTTTCTTGCTCAACCATGGCGAGGCCTGTTCTGGGTGAAACCTGTCTTGTTAAACGGCTGTATTGTCTTAGCCACCGTGCTGCAGCTCGATCTAGGCCATCTGTATTTATTTTCTTCAGATCCTCAGACACTTTGCCTTGTGGTGCTATGTTGAACTTCCAATATGAGGTAACTGCTCCCCATTCACACCTGAAATCTTGTAACATTAACAAGTCACATGACACCATGGAAAATGGCAAATTGAGCACAGTTTGTCCTTTTTCACTTATGTACTCACTTTTGTTACCAGTGGTTTAGACATTGATGGATGTGTGTTGAGTTATTTTGAGGGCACACAAAATTTACACTGTTATACAAGCTATACATTGACTACTATATTGAATATGAGGGGTGTACTGATTTTTGTGAAATACTGTACATATTTTGATTGGCATAACTATACATGGCATAGCAATTACACTTTGGACTTCCTGCATGAAGGAACATGATGGCATCTTCATTTTATAGGTGTGAGCTTTGTAAAAGAGGCACTATTATTGATTTTACATTGGGGCCAAAAGTTATGGCTCAGTCTCTTATGCACATAAACCCCTTTAAACTTTGTGCAAGTGCATTCATTAATGTGTTGTTGTCCACAAATATCCATTGCAAAGTACAATATTGCAAACAGCAACATGCATAGTTTATATAACGATACCATTAGAGATGGGCGAATCGATTCTAACGAAGTGGAATTCGTTTAGAATTTCAGGAAAACTTCGGTTCGGAACGAAGTCGAACTTTGGGGTACTTCGGGTGAACGAAGTGTGCTTTTGATTGATAAAATGGCTGCGAGCACATGGCGCTACATGGGGCAAAGCACTCTGGGAGGAAGAAGGGCATAGCCTGCATGACATGTGCAAAGGTGAAGCCAATCAGAGACCGGCGGGATTCTGTGACGTCACCGCACTATATAAGTCCGGGCGCGACGCCGGGAGCTCACACTCCTCTCACTGTGCTCATCAGGGAAGGTGCTGCCGCGGCTGATAGCTCTTACTGAAGAATTGATTTTTATACAGCGATTTTTGTGGGGTGTCTCAGCTTGTCTCAGAGACTGTTCTCTTAATGTTCTATTTCTAATTTTTTGGGGTATTGGATCTGAAATCCAGTGTGCGTCCACTGCAGCTGCATATACATTCAATATCCAAGTGGGATCTAAGCCAGTTCCTGTTGTATTCATTTAAAGAAACAGCGTTTTTACAATACAAATACCACTTAATTTTTGGCTGCTCAATTCTATTGCGCAATTTACATCTAGGGGTTAATTAAGCGTTGTTTTGCTGGTGTGCTGACCCCAAGAAACCGTCTTTTTCAACGCCAAAATATATAAATTTTTCCTGTAGCTTAATTCACAAGCAAAGGTTAATTACAACTGTATCTCTTGTTGTGTGGCGTAGAAAACACGCAATTGTAACACGCTACAAAGCTACTATTTTGTGCGGCTCAATTCTTTGGCGCAATTTACATCCAGGGGTAAATTAAGCGTTGTTTTGCTGGTGTGCTGACCCCAAGAAACCGTCTTTTCAACGCCAAAATATATAAATTTTTCCTGTAGCCTAATTCACAAGCAAAGGTTAATTACAACTGTATCTCTTGTTGTGTGGCGTAGAAAACACGCAATTGTAACACGCTACAAAGCTACTATTTTGTGCGGCTCAATTCTTTGGCGCAATTTACATCCAGGGGTTAATTAAGCGTTGTTTTGCTGGTGTGCTGACCCCAAGAAACCGTCTTTTTCAAGGCCAAAATATATAAATTTTTCCTGTAGCCTAATTCACAAGCAAAGGTTAATTACAACTGTATCTCTTGTTGTGTGGCGTAGAAAACACGCAATTGTAACACGCTACAAAGCTACTATTTTGTGGGGCTCAATTATTTGGCGCAATTTACATCCAGGGGTTAATTAAGCGTTGTTTTGCTGGTGTGCTGACAAAAATAAACCGTCTTTTTCAACGCCAAAATATATACATTTTTTCCTGTAGCCTAATTCATGTCCGAAGGTTAATTAAGCCTGTTTGTGCTTTTACATTTAGTAAAACACACAGTGTTTTTAAACGACACATACAAGTAAATTTTTCCTGGCCATTTGTGGAGCGCAATTTATATCCAAGGGTTACCAAAGCTTGTTACTGGGTTCATTTGGAGTCAAAAAACAGGGTGTATATTTATCATATACAGATATCATCATCAAACAGTGTCTGTACATTTTAGAACAAACAGTATGTCAGACAGAGAGGTGGCAGGCTCTGCACCTGCGAGTGGCAGTGGCACAAACATTCCTGGAAGAGGCCCAGGTCGCAGCACAGCAAGGGGACGTCGCAGCAGGAGTCACTCGGTGAGGCCACAACTGCCGCTGTCATCCAGCGGCAGTGTGTTGTTCAGCAACCCAAGGGTTCTTGATTGGTTGACTAGGTCATCCTCTTCCTCCCAGATGACATCTGACAACCCCAGCCAAGAGTCGGTGGGAACCTCAGACACAACCATTAGTTGGCATGGCCCGGGAGCGGGTCAGCGGCCCTCACCTGTCCTCAGCCCGCCTCTGTCCCATCCGGTTCCCTCAGCCAGAGATCTACTATGTGGTCTGGGCTCAGCGCCACTATATAGCGAGGATGAACAATTTGAGGAGGGCAGTCAGCAGCTACTTGGCAGCGAAGAAATGGGGCCAATATCGCCTGCTTCTTGCAGTAGGCGGCAAAGTATAGATGTGGAGAGTGGCATGGGAGGTCATGTTGTGAGAGGTCAGCCTCGACATACCAAGACCGGTGATGAGGACAGCAGTGACGATGAAACACAAATAGATGATGATGTAGCCGACCGCACTTGGGAGCCGGTTGAGGCAAGGGTTTCATCATCGTCAGGAGAAGAGGGCGTCAGCTTGCGCTTCAGGCAGCAGCGCAGCCAGCAAGTGGGTCGTGTGGCCGTGAGTCAGCAGGATAGCAGCAGTGTGAGGTCGGGAGCCAAGCGGCCACGGGGTAAAAAAACCCGCTTCGCAGGTCCAAGAAAGTAGCAGCACAGGGGCTCAGCGAGCAGCGGCGCAGTAGTCACTCAGTGCGGAGCGTTGGCGGTAAAAAACTGGGAAATCGGGGGTGTGGCAGTTTTTTTGCAAAGACAAACCCGGGGAGGGTGAATATTGGGGTTTTTTGAAAAATCTGTGGGCAGAAAGTGAAGCGTGGCCCCGGGGGCTAACGTTGGCACCCACGGCCCTTTCGTCAACACATGCAGCGAAACCAAACCGGGGGGGGGGGGGGTGGAGAAAATTTTCTTTAGGGGGGTTGGGGGTTTCCCCCTTCCGGGCCGCAGCAACAGCAGCAGGGAGCACGGGCCCCGTGGGGCCCGCATGCCATTGCAAACCATCAAGGGGTCCACCACCTCTGCAGAAGGGGGGGCTGTTTTTTCTTTGACATCATCCCCCCGGGCCCCGATGCTTTCCTTTCTCCTCGCTACTCATGGCGCCCGCAGTCCTTTTAGGGAAGGGGGTTGCAAAGAGACAACAGTAAAGGGGGTCCAAACCCTCCTAATTGGTTTCAGCGCTGACCGAGCTCCTGTTTCCCAATTTTTTGGTTTCTGGGGGGAGCCCCCCCCCTTTTTCCCAAAAGGTGGACTCCTTTCCCGTTTTTAAAAAAGAACTAATTGGCTTGGGCCGACCGAAATGGAGAGTTTTCCCCGCCCCTAATTTTTTTTTCCAAAAAGGCAGTACCCAGCCTTCATAAATATGGGAGAAAAAGGTGGGTCAGTTTCCCTTTAACTTAAACGGGTTTTTCCAAGGGCAAAGGGAGGCCCCACCTCTGGAGCCCCGTAACTTTCGGTCAAAAGGGCCCGGGACAATGTCCCCTTTAAAGGGCCCCCAAGGGGAATTCTTCCAGCCCAGGAAAATTTAACAACTTTTGGGCAGGAAACGCCGCTTTCCCTTTCCCCCACGTTGTCAAAAAAATGCTGCACCTGCGCCAATGTCCCGCCCCTCCCCTCCCCCCCACCCACCACCATCCAGGCCTTTCCAAAAGTACTGCCCCCACATACCACAAAGGGTAGGGGAAAGCGGTGTCACGCAGTTTTTTAAAAACCGGGGTTGCCCGGCGATCAAAGTCACACAGGGGAGGGAAATTTCCTGCGTCATGCAGCAAGAAATCGAAATTTTTTTGGCTTTTCCCTTTTTCCCCCGCCGCCAACCTGGGGGCAAAAGGGAACCCCCCCTGGGGGAACCCCCGGACCCAATGGGGAAGGGAACCCTGGTGTCCCCCCCTGCAAACCCAGGAGGGATGGTTCCCCGCGGGCCCCTTTGGGGCACGTGGTTCAACTGGTTTTTTGAAAAGGTTTTCCCGAAGGGCTTTTCCCCCGATCTTCAAACATTCCCGAAAATGGCCCAAAAAAACTGTGCAAGCACTTTATTCCATTCCCCACAAAAACCCCGGGAAAAACCCTCCTCATTTTTCACGGCAGAAAAGGCCTCCCCCCCAAAACCCCCTGATAAAACGTGTTTCCACCCCGGGTGGATTTCCAGCCTGCACATGTTGGGCCGACTGTAGGAACAGAAAAGGGGCCCTTAACCCATTTTTTTTATGATTTCCCGGGCAAAAAGAAGTACTTCCCCCTGTGTAACTTTGATGTCCCCCAGTGGCAAACTCATGCGTGACACCTGCCGTTGTTGAGGGCCCTCGAGGGGGGAAATTTTGTTTGTCAGACCCCCCAGGATAAAGGGATGAATAACACATTCCACCTTTCTTCATGTCCTGGAACAATTTCTGAAAAATTTTGTGGGCAGGGGTGGAGACTTTTTGGGGGCCCCAAAGAGTCCGGTGGGGAAATGGAAAAAAGGAGGAGGAGGAGGAGGACATTTTTTGCAAAACATTTTCTGGGGAAAAGATTGGGATTTTTTACCAAATGACAAGGGGAGAGGAGGGAGGACAGCTGGAGGAGGGGATGGGATGAGGAAGCAAAGGGAGATGACCCCCAAGGGACCGTGGCATAAACAGTGGAAAAGGAGGCAGGGAAAACCCCCCGGATTTACTTTTTGCAGATGCCCCGCACATGCTTAAATTTTGGGCCGGCTAGTGACAGTCGAAAAATTCCCGCCAAAACCGGGAGAGGGATGACTTCCCGGCCTTTCCCCCCTATTTTTACCCCGGCTTAAACCGGACCAAAATGGGGGCCTTTTTCCCAGCTATTAGAAGGGAAACAAAACCCAAAACTTAGGGAAATCCTCCGTAATCAGTTTGGGGGTTTCGGGCCCATTTGGGCAAAACGTCCCTCCTCAGGTCTGACCCGGGGGGGGGTTTCCCCATGCCCAAAGGGACAAATGCCCCCGGCTTCTGGGGGAAGGGGGGCGGGGGAGGACAGTACCAGCTCCCATCAAATAATAAACCCGGGCCCGGGGGTCCCCTGATGACACTTCCTTCACCCCCTAGTGGGGGGGGGCAAAACGCCAAACAGCAGGGACAGCAGGACCTGGAGGGATCCCGAACCAACAGGTTGTGGGGCCCACTGGACAGCACTCCCGCCAACCCCCATTTTGAAGATCCCCCTGGACTACTGGGCAGCCAAAAATGGATGGTGGCCCCCAACTTGCCCCGGTTTTCAGGAGAAGCGTTCCCGCCCCCGGCCAGAAATGGGGGCAAACGAGCGGGGGTTTCAGGGGCGGCGGGGGCCAACGTTACCCCCAAGGGAAAACCCCCCTTGTTTCCCCGGGAAAAATTTTGGGAAAAACTGACCTTTGTCAAGATGAAACAGGGGTGGAACGCCAGGGGTTTCCCCACACCAATTCCTTAGGCTCAGCTGGGTTTTTAAACAAACCCCCCCAGCCCTATTCTGATGCCCCCCCCCCACCTGAAAACCACACATCTTTCCCGACATTTCCCCCATCTGCCACCACCAACTTTAAACCCGGGGCTGGTATTTTCCACCCCACCCCCAACACTCTGTCATTGTGCCACTCTATACCTATGCTGCGGGTTTCTGTTTTCTGTTCGTACATCCACCACGTGTCCCTTGGCCACTGTCCCGACCCCCATGCTGCTGCTGGCGGTGGGCCCTGCCTCCACACTGTGTCATTGTGGGGCCCCTTGGGCCCGCCCCCATTTCTGCCTTGGGCCCCTTACCTCCGCTCTCAGTCATTTGTGCCAAATTTTCTGGCTTCCTCCTTTTTTTGCCCAAAACCCCAAAAAGTCATTGGGGCCACTTCCGCCTTATCTCATGCTGGGGCTGGGCCGGGACCTCCACACTTTTGGGGAAAATTTTGGGCCCCCTCTGTGGCCTAATACCCTTTTTGCCCCGCCTCCCGAAAAGTTAAAGGGGCCCCAGTTGATCTCCCTGCTGCTTTCTGTCGTACCCCCCACACTGTAACATTTGGCCACTTTTGTGGCCTAAATATTGTTTAGGGGCCCCTCCAGAAAAGCATGGTGCCACTGCCTGATCTCATACTGCTGCCGGGCCGGACCTTTCCACCCCTGTTTGGGTTGGGGCCACTCTGTGGGGCCCAATACGTTTTGCCGGGCCCCAGAATGGGCCTTGTCCACAACCCCGATCCCATGCTGCAGGGTTTTCGTTACCTTTTCCACACTGTATCATTGTTTCCACTTCCCGTGGCCTAATACTGTTTTTGGGGGGCCTCCGAAAAGGGCCCTTTTTGCCCCTTCCTTACCTCATACGCTGCCGGTTTACCCTCCACATGTGGGGATTGGGGCCACTCTGTTTGGGCCCAATATTTGGGTTTTTTTCCCCAGCCTCCAGAATGCATTTTTTGCCCCGGGCCCGATCTCATACCTGCCGCCTTCCTCCATACGGGGGTGAAATTTTTCCACCTTTTGGGCCCAATACATTTTTTGGGCCCCCCCTCCAGAAAAGTCAATTTTGCCACTGCTTTAAACCCATACTGCGCCGGGCCCGGGGACCTCCCACTGTGTATTGTGCACTCTGTTGGGGCCCAATACTTTTTTTGGGGGCCGGGGGCCCCTAAAGTCATTAAAGGGCCCCTGGGGGCCCGATCTCCCTAATGCAACCCGGGTGTGACCTCCACACTTTTTGAGTGATTTGGCCACTCTGGGGGCCCCAAAAAAGTTTAAATCCCCCTCCAGAATTTTCATTGGCCACTGCCCCGAAACCTTACTGCTGGGCCCCCATGACCCCCCACACTATGGGGAAATTTTTGCCACTCTGGGGGCCTAATACTGTTTTGCCGCCTCCAGAATGTCATTGTGCCACTGCCTGATCTCATGCTGCTGCTGTCGTGACCTCCACACTGTATCATTGTGCCACTCTGTGGCCTAATACTGTTTTGCCACCTCCAGAATGTCATTGTGCCACTGCCTGATCTCATGCTGCTGCTTTCGTGACCTCCACACTGTATCATTGTGCCACTCTGTGGCCTAATACTGTTTTGCCGCCTCCAGAATGTCATTGTGCCATTGCCTGACCTCATACTGCTGCCGCCGTGACCTCCGCTCTCAGTCATTGTGCCACTCTGTGGCTTCCTCGTGTTTTGCCACCTCCAGAATGTCATTGTGCCACTGCCTGACCTCATGCTGCTGTGGCTGCCGCCATCACCTCCACACTCTGTCACTAATGTTGCCAACTGAGCTCTCAGCTTGTTTTTTTCCAGCTTTCGCTGGCATGACTTTATCAGGCTACATTCCCGCTTGAGTTTTTTTGGTCAGTTTTGCCCTCTTAAGTGCCCAGGGAATTTTATAGTGAAGCGATTCTAAGAGCGGCGGCAGTCATCTGCGTGTCATACTAAAACACAACATTGTATGAAGACCAAACTAAGCTCCCTCTGCATATTTAAGCATGGCACAACGTTCTACAGCACCCTGCAGGCTCTGTGCAGCCTGGAAATAGCTGCTTTTTAACGCGATTTGTGCCGAAGTTATTCGGAACGAAACGAATTTTGTCTGAAAATTCGGCGAAGTGACCGAATCGAATTTTTGAGAAATTCGCCCATCTCTAGATACCATACTGAGGTCCTTTTTATACACATCATTTACTTGTAGCATTCCTTTAAATATTATGTATTATGAAGTACCCTAAATAAATTTCAGACCATAAACTAGACCCCAAATGATTTTAGATCCCCCACCAGACCCATCCGCCTTACCCATCAATAAATTTAGGCCTCAGACAGGAAATCTTAATTAATTTTACCCAAGATTTTAAACTTAGGTTCTAGGCGCCTATCGTAACTGTTTGGCGCACCACGGTACTTTGGTACATTAGTAATGCACCAAAGATGTATATAAATGAATGCCAGAATTCGATAATGGCTGTTCATTGATTTGCTTTTCTAATTTTGTGTTGATTTTTATATTTTTATTTTGTTTATAATTACAATCTTACAAAATACTTTTTGTTATACTTTTATATAGTATGTTAATTTGTGTTCAGAAAACTGTAGGCCAGTGGATCAGCTTTTATTTGACATGCAGCAATAGCCAGCACACCACAGGTTTTACTGAGACTTGTGGTGCACCAAGTAAGATCACTACCATAGTTTCTATTCACTGACATGCTATTCTATAACCTTTTATTTTATTTCTAGCCTGCTGTAAATACATAATTGTGAACGGAATTTATGGTAGATACTCTATTGGTTTCATTAATTTATATTATTTCATTTTTAATTAATTTTAGATTATGATAATTTTAAATACACTTTATAGGAGATAATTGTATATTTTTTATTTTATAATTTATTATGAAAGTTATAAAATTAAATTTTATATAGTTTGACAATTATCTAAATTACTTTTTAGTATTTTACTAGTATGAGTTGAGAAATAAGGGACATTTTTTGCCCTAATGGCAAATCTAGTTCCATTACGATTACCCAGGCTCAGACAGAACACATTTAAATTGGTCTGCCTGTTTGAGCAGTTATGCGCCTAGTTTTGCTGTCCCACATTCAGAAATGTGTCTAACATTATGGATGTGTTGCGACGCCTCCAGAATGTCCTCAGAACGATCTCCACATGCTCGAATGACACACTATACATAGAGATAAAAGGCACACATTTGGTATGGATGCACCGATTTGCAATTTACAGAACTTAGAGGATGATAGTAATCCAGTATTTTAGATTGGGAAGTTCTAAAAAGTTAAATTTACTGAAAGTACTAGTTTTCATTTTAGAGCATTATAACATTTTTGAATTATGTATCTAGATACACCTACTATGTATCTAGATACACCTAGATACGTGCACTGTATGTTTTACATGGACATTTCTAAAACTCTAAATCCTTATTTTTTTGTTGACCTTCAGAGTGTACTGGTGCAAATCCTGACAGACTGTCTGCAAGAATGGCTAAAATGAATATCAGAATATCTCATAATGCTGCTGTGCACTGACAGCATAAAATCAATACCTCTGTAACATGTACTGTAGATATGAAAAGTCACAGATGCTTACAATGATAATATACTGATATCATAGTGTCTGTAGTTTGCAGCCCTTGTTTTAGCATCAAGAATAAAGAGTTATTCAATAAAGAAAAGTCATAGTATATTTAGGGTCATACTCCATTTTTCCACAGTCGCAAATAATAGAAAGTGAACCTTTGGAATTCCCTGTAGTTCTGCATGGATTGCTTATAAAATGTGAACTTATTCATCTCTAGGTCCAATTACAGACAAACACAATCTAACAAAACTAATAACACACATACAGTAGTACTGTTCATGCCTTTTATTGAGAACATTAGGTTAACATCCACAACACAGGGAGAAAAAGTAAGTGAACATCTTTGTTATTAAAGTTTCTGTTAAGGAAACATAATCTCCAAAAAATTGGGAATCTCGCAAGAGAACAGAGAGTGACTTTTGATCACTATATTTACTATTTTGCCATAGGCAAACTTAAACTCTAATCAGTTCCTATCTGTAAAAACTAAAACTAATTTTTATTATGTATAACCTTTAACCTCTATCACACTATTTAAAAACCTGATTTTCTAACCCTCATCATTTAACCCTTTTTGCTTCTGAAGAGGGAATAACCTCCCATTCTATTATCAAGTCTGGTGGAGCACCACCTATTAACAGGAAAGCCTTAAAACAAATAGCAAAGTACTAGCTCCATAAGGGATCCCAAGCCTACTACTTGGCAGGTCGTCCCTAATCTCATGGACACAAAACAAATAAGGCCCCCTTTGGGTGACACCCTCTGCAGCGGGTGACACTTCAAAGACAGAGGTGAAAATCACAATTTAAAACGTCATATCTGACCTGCCCGACATGTTTCGTCACTAACCGGGCTTCATCAGGATTAGGGGTTTCAATCACATGGGGTGTAAGCTCTCTTCCTTTATATCATTTAGGTACATCCCTATTCAGGTGCTCACCATTAGCCATCAGAGAATCCACATAAAGCCACTCCCCCTTCCGCTCTCCTGCACGCACCCTCATAATATGTCCTGCTAAACTGCCACCATGCTCCCATGAACAGCAATCCTCAGGCAAATTCGCCATCTCCATAACAGGCTTGCGCCCCATCTTACCGTACTGCTCGTGGCCAAAACGGCACTGAAACCATCAGACACCTCAGCCCTGACTGTGAGGGGCTTCCGTCTTATTTCTCTCATCTTATTGCAACCGCGTGCCTCACCTTACAACGGACTGAGCAAATAGGTGTTACATTCCACACACACTAACCAGTTTTATAAGCTCCCATAAGCCCCCCTCTTTTCCCCACATGTAATTTTCATATTCATTGGGAATATAGATTTCCCACTTACAGTACACCACTGTCATATTATTTTTCCCATAAAACATTTCCCTCTATAAATCTAATATACATATTCATTTTAATAAAGCTGCAAGCCCTATTAAAGTATATGTTTTATTGTGCTGTATACTTTTGGGTCCTCAGACTGTTTCCATAAACCATTTCTCTTTATATGTAATATTCATATTTATTTAATAAAGCTGCAGGCTCTATGGTTAGCCCACCCTCCCTCCTGCAGATTGGCCTCACAACTTCCCCATTGAAGAATCTCTCTTCCGACTCACGGCTAGCCACCAAATACATTACGGCACAATGGAAGCATGCAAAAAAATGGGGGAAATGCAAAAATATTAGTGTCTTTCAAACGCTATTGCATCTAGTTGCATCCAGTCAGCACTAGATCAACCAGCGAGCAAAAACCAATAAATCTATACATAGATGAATATATACACATGAATAGGTAGTTATCCACTCCCAGCTACTTCTCGCCACAACAAACGCGAGTGCACTTTACCATACAATTTAGCTGTAAAAAAAGCCCCTCCATGCACAAAAGCAATATACATACATCCGATTTGTTAAATAGAAACCGTGGCCTCACGTGATCAATACCTATATCCTTACGGGACCCGGGGAAAATGAGGCACAACGTCGCGGCAGTGGGGGGGGGGGGGAATGGCGGAGGGCAGGAGGGAGATGGGAGAGAGGAAAAAACATATGTGAACTCTGATGCTTCCATAGTCATATATTCAACTGTGCTATATCCACTGACCGTACTTAAATCACAAAATATAAATGTTTTCTTCAAAAATTAAATTATTTAGGGAATCAGCAAGATTAAATAAATGCTGAAAATGAAAACCCTTCATTTAGGCCTTTAGGTTTCAATGTATTGATTTCTGTATATCCATCTTGCCTCTTCCTGCAACAAAACTACATCCAATCGCTTTTTCTTTCCCCTAGCTTTTTCACACAGATGCCCCAGAATTTAAGCACCTCTATTTCACCATTAGTATTTCCCCAAAATGTGTCTCGCTAGGGGGGTATCACCTCTACTTCTAATAGTACTCAGATGTTTCGAGATCCGACGCCAAAACTCCTGTATGATTTTTCCCACATATATCTTGGGGCAACTACACATAGCCCCAAAAATTTCACCCCTCGGGTTTTTTACAATTAATGAATTGTCTTATCTCAAATCTTCTCTTATCAATGGGATTAACAAATTCCTTTAGTTTTCCCATATAAATGGACAGAATGAACAGTTGCCACAGGGATATAGCCTCCCCACCGGAGACTGTAACCAGGTTTTTGCCATCTCCCTCAAAATGACTATGTACAAATTCATCCCTAAGATTTTTTCCTCTTCTATAAGTGACACTAGGGTTTTTAAAGGAATCACCTCAGAGATAACTGGGATCTGCCTTCAGAATGTGCCAATGTCTTCTAATATAGCTCTCATTTCATTGGCTCTATAATCAAAGGTACCTAAAAAAGAATTAAATCAGTTTTTTCTTCTTTCTTCTTTTTTACTGATTAATAAATGTCCTCTGTCACTGGTCAAAGCCCTGTTAAACGCCTTCCTCAAACATTTTTTTGGGTAACCCCTTGCCTGAAAACGTGCATTTAACTTTAAAAAAAATTCTTCATTGAAATCCTCTAATGAGGAACAGTTTCTACGAGCCCTCAGAAATTGGCCTATGGGAATCCCCTTTTTTGAGAAGGTGGATGCCAGCTAGAAAAATGTAACAAAGTATTGGTAGCCGTATTTTCCAAAATATCTTTGTTTGAATCTGTTTGTTTTCATCCAACATAATTCAAGATCCAAAAAATTAATTTTCCCCCCCCATGAATTTCAAACGTGAAAATTTCATCCCAATTTCATTATCATTGAGTCTAGATACAAAATCCATGAATAATTTTTCACTACCATCGCAAAAAATCAAAATATCATCAATAAAGCGCCCCCAAAATATAATCCGATCTGTGAATATTTCAAGGTGTTCAGATGAAACAATAGCATCCTCCCACCAACCTAAAAATAGATTAGCAAAACTTGGTGCACAGACAGTGCCCATGGCTGCTCCTTTTATCTGATGATAAAAGGTGCCATCAAACAAAAAATAGTTATGTCAAAACAAAATCCAATAACTGTAAAACAAAATCATTGTGGTCCGTAAATTGTGTACCTCTTGTGTTTTAAAAATACTTGATTGCTTTCAGGCCCAATCATGTCTGATGTTACTGTATAGGGCTTCAACGTCTAAACTTGCAAGAAGTGTACTTTCACTCACCACTAGATCATTAATTCTCATCACAGTATCCTTTGTGTCTTTAAGATATGAAGGAAGGCCAGTGACAAAGGGCATCAGTATACGATCACATACGTGCTAGGGCCTTGTGTTAAATTGTTTTCTACCTGAGACTTCAGTCTCCTGGGATTGGGGACAACCTCTTTTATTTCACTTTGGTAATGCATAAAAGGTAGCAATAGAAGGATTCACATTTAGCATAAATTTCTTCTCCCCACTCAGTAATTAATTTTTCCCCCAATTCCCAGATCCAAAACCCTTTTTAATTCCTTCAAATACTCCTTGGTTGGATCTTTTGGAAGCCTCCATATGTTTCTGAAACACCAAGTTTCCTCAACCATCGCTCTATAGTTTACTTTATTTAGATACAATGTTTACCACTCTTGTCACTGGGTTTGATTACTATCTCCCTGTTAAAATTGTAATTCTGCAATAGCTACTTTCTTTCCCCCATTTTAAATTCAAAGAAGATGGTTGTCGTCTGAGTGCTAGTTTCTTTATATCTTGCGTTACTACTTCCAAAAAACGTATCCAATAAATTATAAAGTGATATCTGAGGTGTATTACTAGATTTTTGTATCAAATTTGTCAAGGTATATCTAGAATTATGGGTCTCCTTCACCTTCAACCTGCAATTGTTCAAGATCAACCGATGTTTTCTCCTCTAGTTTCCTAAAGGTTTTTCATCATTATTTTTCATTTTATGATATTTATGTAAAGCCAACTTTCTACAAAGAGAGTAATACTTTTAAACCCATACAAATTCATTAAATTTGAGCATGGGAGTGAACGTGAAAACCATAAACCAACACCTGTTTTTGATTTTCCGTTAATCTATAAAGGATAAATTAACCACTTTTAAGTGTCTCCATCCTTTGTTATTTCGATAATTCCCCCTTCTCTCGATCCCTCAAAAAGAATACTTGGTGATTCTAAAAAAAGTGGATGTATTTGCGTTTTTGAATGCTCCTGAGATTGAGTTTGCATCGAGTTCATAACCTGGTCCATCTCCTGCCACTAGTGCGTATTTTGTATTGCCATCTGAAATCATTGCCTGTCTCCCACACCATGGGCCACCACACCACAGGAGCAGAAGAGGACAAAGCACTCGATCCCACTGGTCCCTCTCCTGACTGACATCTCTGAGGATTCTGATCTTGTACTGTTTGAGTAAAGATTTTTTGTGTGTTTCTTATTTTGTCCAACCTCTGTTTTTTTTCTCTGACCCCCTTTCCCCAACCATTTTTTTTACCCTGCGTATAACTATTAAAAAAAACCTGTGGGAGGGTTCTTCTACAGCAGAAAATCTCTGAATCTGACAAATCTGAATATAGATTAGGTTTTGTAGGTAATTCTACTATTTTTCCAAATATAAACCTGATTGTTATCAAAATCTTTTCGATCCCTCAGATATTTGTTATTTTCCTTTCTTTAAATTTCTTCTCTCATAGACTCTATAAATTTTATTGTAATTTTTGTCTAATTCAGGGGAAAACTGGATGGGCCCGAAAGTTATTTTAAACTCCACCATCTCCTGATTTAGTTGTTCACTTAATTTATTGAATGAAATTCTTCATATTCTGACAGGTATTTAATCAATTTCAGAGAGCATTCAGTTAGCAGTTTTTCCCAACCCTTGATAAAAATGGGGTCCTCTAAATTTTATTTGGTCTCAAACTAATCCGTAATCCTCTATAACAAATTTGTTGTTGTATATATGTCTCTAGACTGGCTACTTTCCAGCCTGCCCGAATTTGTTTTTTATGTTTTATTTAATTACTGAAAGGCTATATGGATGTTAGTTTCATTCAATGGAATTGGTTGATTAGAAAATACTACATTAGCTTTCTGTGAAAAAGTGTCCAAATTAATTTTCTGACTCAAAAAAAACTGCCATTCCCTACATTCCCCACTTGAACATTCCTGTTCACCAAACTTGTCAAATAGTCTCCCAAAAAAAATTGGGAATCTCACAAGAGAACAGAGAGTGACTTCTGATCACTATATTTACTATTTTGCCATAGGCAAACTTGAACTCTATCATTCCCTATCTGAAAAAACACAAAAAACGAAAACTTTTATTATGAAAAAACTTTTAAACCCCTTTTATGCACACTATTTAAAAAACCTGATTTCTAACCTTATCATTTAATCCTTTTTGTTTCTGAAAGAGGGAAAAAAAAACCTTTCTATTATAAAGGGCCCGGGGGAAAGCCCCCACCTTTTAAACGGGTCCCCCCCCTTAATCAAATAGCAAAGTCCTACTCCAGTAAGGGACCCCCAAGCCTACACTTGGGCAGTCGTCCCTAACCCTCATGGACACAGAACAAAAAAGGGCCCCCCCTTGTGACAAAAGGGATACTGTATGAGAATTAATGATCTATGGTGGGGTGAAAGTACACTTCCCTTGCAAGTTTGGGAACGTTGAAGCCCCTATACAGTAACATCAGACATTAGTGTTGGGGCGTTTTCTTTGGGCAAAACGAGATCGATCGAAAGTCGAAAGCCCGCCGCTATCGATAATTTTTTTTCGATATTTGAGCGTCGATTTTGGCGATGACCATTAAAGTCTATGGGGAGACAACCCCAACCTTCTTATTACACCCAAACAAGCGGGAAAAGGGTTTAAAATTTAAACATCCAGAAAAATAAAATGGATACGTGCTACATCTTTGGCAACACACTTGGGTTTATAAAAGTCCCCCAGAAAAAAAGTCACAGCCCATTCAAAATCCCTGTCTTGAACCCACAGCCTGACCCTTAAACCTGCATCACCCACAAAATTGGGAAAAATGGGCCAAAAGGCATATGATTGGAACCATCATCCCCTTAAATTGAAACTGGGGCCTTGAATAACCCGTCCTTGGGGCCCCCAGCATGCCCCAAAAACCGGGGATGACCCCCACATTTTAAAAAATTGGGCCCCCAAAAAGGGGCTTTCAAAACCCCCATTTTTTGTTTCACTGGACATTGAAATAAACCTGCCTGGGCCACAGCATGGGGCCCCCAAAAATGCATTACCCCCCCCATTTTAAAAAATCCGGGAAAAAAAAATCTTTCAACCACCCTTTTAGTTTTATTTGGGCATTGACTATAAACCCGTCCTGGGCCACAGCAAGACCCCCGGGGCCGAAAATTAAAAGTGGGTCGGTGAGAGCCCAGGGTGGCGTCCCCTCATCTATTTAAAAACCCCGCAGGTTTTAAAAAGCCCTTTATGACGCAGCAAATGGGAAAAATGTCTGCGAAGCAGAGTGCGGGAAACGGAAGTGGGAAACTCCCCCCTTTCCCAGTACACATCAATACCTGGACCGCTTGTCCCTCCGTATGATGTGGACCAATTGAGCTTAAATTGGAAAACGGTGGTTAACGCTCCTGAAAACCCCGGGTGCCCTTAATCTTGCATTCTTTTTCTCTTTTACTCAACGGCTGGAAAAGGGTCTCTGTACTTTGTTTCTTCCGTGTTTCCATACTCATGTCCTCTGAATAACCTACATCGGTCAAGTTTTCCCTGTACCCCCCTTTTAAAATTAAAGGGGAATTTTTTTAACAGCTATTTTGTACATGCAAGTTTTTTTTTTTTTTTTTTTTTTTTTTTTTTTTTTTTTTTTTTTTTTAAAATAAAAAAACTGAAAACACATTTTTAAAAAAGGAATGGAAACCCACCTGCCCCTTTCCTTTTTTCATTGTTTTAAAAAAAGGTTGTTAAAAAAAAATTTAAGTAGGTTAAAGATCTGCAAAAAACAAAAATTTGCAATAATTTGCCCTTAACAGTGTCCAAAAACCTATTCTTTCGAAAGCAAACCATAAACCCCTTTACCACTTTGACAATTGTGAAACACAAATGTCTGGTTGAAACAACATTTTTTAGAATAGGACCGAGTAACGCAGTCAAGCAAAAAGCCCCAAAAAAATTTCAAACAGACCCTTTTAGCCACTTTGGACAATGGAAGAAAAAATTCTGTTAGAAACAACATTTTTTAAAATAGGAAAACCCCTTTGTTACGCATGCACAGCAAAAAAGCCCCCCCAAAAATTTAAACAGACCCCTGAGCCACTTTTTACAATTGTGAAAACAAAAGTCTATTAGAAACAAAATTTTTTCAAAAAGGAAACCATATTGCGCTTTCAAAGCAAAAGCCCCCCCAAAAAATTTAAAGCAGACCCGAGCCACTTTGGTTTAATTGTGAAAACAAATTCTTTAGAAACAAAATTTTTTTTTTAATGGACCTGTAAAGCTGCATTTCAAAGCAGCATGACCCAAAAAATTATAAAAATGCTTCTCAGCCACTGTTAAAAAATTTGAGGGAGAAATGCCCCTTTTTGAAGCCACATTTCTGTTCCAAGGACCATGATTTTTGCTGTATCCACAGCTACATACCCCCCAAAAAAAATTTAAATATGACTTCTCGCCCTATTAAAAATTGTGAGGAAAATCCACTTAGAAGCCACATTTTTTGTTTCCCAAAAGGGCAAATTTTAGCGTATTTACAAACATGACCCCCAAAAATATTTACAATGGAAAACTTCTTTAAAAAAAATGAGTAAATGGAATACGGTGTGTCATGAAACCTTGCTGTCTTTTACAGTCTCCTCACACAAAACCCAAAATGAACTGTTTTGGGAAAAAGAATAAAAAAAAGCAGTAAGAAATTTCAATTTAAAAAAAAAATTTTTAAAAGGGGCCAAATTCTGTTTTAAAAGGGAAAGTAAGTAGACCCAACTAACGGGGCCTCGGGAATGGGCCAAACATTATCAGGATCCATGCCTGATTTATCTTTTTGAAAGTCAAAGATCCACTTATCTGTGGAAAGCCGGGTGCGTTTGTCTGTAATGACCCCCACTGTCTGAAGGTCCCTCAGATATATGCGGGGTGGGCAGGCAACACCCAGGGGTGATGACCAGCTCGGGGGATTCGTCCATTTGGGTACCCAGAAGTCAATTGGGTCCGAACACATCAAAACATCGTGTTGAGACGCAGATAGTCGTGCACCAAATTTTTAAAAGACTCGTGTTTGGATGTGTGCCCGCATTGCATCGTTGGTGGGTGGGAAACAAAGATTCCAGAGGGCACCCATTAGGCTTCTGCCACCTTTCCCTGCGCGCCGCTACGGCTATTGGCACTCTACTGCTGTCAGTCGCTGATTTGTTCCCCGGACATTTGGGGAAAATGAAGCAGATGCAACAGATGTCTCCATTGATCAATCAGCAAGGTCTCCATTCCTGCATTTACTCTCTATTTGGGTGGGTGGAAGGAAATGCTGAGTTTTTTTTGTACCGGGGTCCAGGGGGGTGGCCACTGTAACGAGGCCCCCCGCAGACCGTTTTCCCCCCGGGGCGGCTCCCCCTGCTCCCGGCCCCTCTCTTTTGCCCGGGCGAGGGCGGGGCGGTCCGTGGCCCGGTCCGTGGCCGCCTCGTCCCCCTAATAAAAGCTTTCCGACCCCGCCCTGACTCCCGGGGCCTCGCACGG